>PVIY010042312.1:0-21073 GCA_004026745.1 Myrmecophaga tridactyla
GTTCCAAGAATAAAAAAGATTTGAATAATAACTGAGACCTTGGCCAAAGAGCTTATTTTTCTAGGCCTTTGGTTTTGTTATGTGTGTGTGTGTTCTTTTTTGAAATATGAGAATGTTGGACTCATTTTTCTATAATTACCTTCACAGATTTTTATTCACCATCATCTTTTGTGGGTGTCCAGAGTTGAGTGACATTTGATGACCAGAAATAAATGACAATTATTCACTTCCCCAATGCTCCAAAAATTTTGATACTTGACACACTTAGCATCATTAAGATGACCTCATAAAATCCACAGCAAAGTCTCATTTTATAGAACAGCATTTAAACTGGAATGCCAGTTTTATAGAACAGGAATGATTGCAGCAATCTGTAGGTTTAGATCTGTCAGAGGCCCAGGAGGTGACAATAAAATATACCTCATCCCCTTTACGGCAGTTCTCTCCTCCTTTACACATCAGCATTACATTGTAAACCTTTAAGTTCCTGTTGAATAGTCTTGCTGGTTTAATAGTGCCTGCTCCCTTTCCCTGATGTGAAAAGTTGCTGAGAAAAATGTTCAATATCTTTTCTTGATTTCTCTTCTCAGTTTTCTTGTTCCCCTTACTCTTGCAGACAATTAGAGCACCCACTCTCTGATCTCTGAAAGTTAAGATGATATAAAGGAAGGTAAAAGGGATGTGAGCAAGCCAAGGGAATATAATACCAGTTTTCTTTTTTAATGGTTTCTCCTCACAGCACTGCAAAAGTCTCTCTCCTAAGAAGTGCATTCTGGATTTTTTGGAGGAATTCTACAAGCTTTTGACAACAGCTTTGAAAATGACTATAGGGTGGGGAAGATCTGCAATGGATGTCAAGTTGCAGGAGGATTGGAGGAGAAGGGCAAATGGGGAGCAGGGTTAGATTCTTTCCCTTTTTTCGCCATAGTTCATCTTGCCTCGGGTGGAAGGAATTTTTACGTCTTTGAGCTTCTTTGTGACTCTTGCTATATATCATAAGGGCAAACTACCAGTTATCATTAAAATAGAGATCCCATTTCATGGAATAACTTTTTATATAGCAAGCTGTTCTGTAAACAAAAATCTAAACAACCATGAAGGGTTAAATTATAAAATTCCATCTGCCAGGGATAGTGCCCTACTTCAGCTTAATAAAGCCTAGGAGTTCCTTAGGAAATAGAGGATCCATTTCCTTCACTCTCTCCCAATCAAATCCATCATCAATTCATGATAAAGTCAAATATATCTTGATTCCGTCCACTTCTCTCCATGTTCACTGCTACCATCCTAGTTGAAGCCATTCAATCTCTTACCTGAAAAACTGTAATAGTTTTTTGTCTTCAAATGCATTTTTGCTCCCATTCAATCTATCTGTCACACAGCTGAAAAGGTACTCTTTTAAAACTGTGAATAAGGTTATGTCCTCCCCCTGCTTAAAACTCTCCAGAGACTTGCATTTAGAATGAAACTAAAATTCTTTCAATTGCTCTGCCTGATCTCAATTGTTCTTACCTCCTATCACTTGCCCCTTTGCTCAGGATTCTTCAGGGCGCTGACATTCTTTTGGTTTCTTGTTCCACCATGAAGTCTTTGTATTGATATGCCTACTGCTTGGAATTTTCTTCCTCTGGCAGCTCATGACTGGCTCGCTGTCATTATTAATGCCACCACCTCAGAGAAGTCATCCTTGGCCATTCTATCTTAAGGACCAACCCCCTTCCTGTATTCACTCCCCCTTTCCACCTACCCATTGTAGCACTTAAGATCCTCTGTGATTACCTTGTTCACTGATTTGTGAATTTATTAACTTTCTGCCTTTCCACTTTAAATTTGTATGCGCTCAAAGGGCAGAAACTCTGGCTTCTTCACCACAGAATCCTCAGAACCCAAACCAATTGTGTGTTTTTAAATAGCACTCAGTAAATATTTACAGAATGAATGAATAAACATAGCCTGAGTTTGCCTAGAAATATCTTTATAAAAAGACAAGTGAAAACAAATATGAAAAGCAAAGAGAGCACCCAAAGACAATTATACTGTGGAACTGGATTTGTCACTGAACCATGAGAGTGGAAAGATGGTACAAGTCACAAAGTGGTGACCCAATGATCAGGGTTCATGAGCCTGAATCACTTTCATTATGGAAAGAAAAGAATTTGACATGGACAATCATTACATAAAATTGATGCGTTAAGGTGTCGCTTCAGTCTGAGGTTCTCTCTATTTGTACAACTTGAACTATAAAAAAGAAATGTGTGTGTCTTGAATACACAATGAGCAAATGTTCCAAGATACCAGTGATACTTATTATTTGCAACTTTAACTCATAATTGCATAATGTGAAATTTACATATACACTATCTGTTACACATTGCACAACTCTAATTTATATCCACTAAGCTTTGGTTAGATACAAAAATGCCATGACATTTCTGTTATGCCCTATCTAGTTACTAAGTTTTTTTCCTTTTTATTCTTTGAGCAACTCATGTAGTCTAATTAGGTTAAAAACTCTTAAACTCATGTAACTACAGTATCATTATTATACTTAAAAATTAACATAAGTCCTTAATATAAAATATTCAGTTAATTTTGAAATATCCTGATTTCTTATTTTTTTTTTTTACATTTTTCAAAAGAAATTATAATCTACATGAGATCTACATTTTGCATCTGGTCTCTTAAATCTCTTTTAATCTATAGGTTCCCCCATCCCACTTTTTTTTTTCCTTGCTATTCATTTGTTGAAGAAACCAACATCTATCCTGTAGAGTTTTCTACATTCTTTTCAGCTCTCCCCTGAATTTTGTGTGGCTGGTGGTTGCATAGAGAGGCATGGTCAGAACACACCATTGATAATTTTCTCTATATTTCTATCAGGAAGAATATAATGTCTATTGTCTCTCTTTTGTGAGGTTAAAATTGACGGGTCAGTTCCCTTGTTGTTAGTCTTATATATCCATCATAACACTCCCCATCAGCTTTCATCTAATAGTTTTACCAGCCATTGATGGTGTATCAGCTAGGGTTCTCTAGAGAAACAGAATCAGCAGGAAATATCCATAGACATAAAATTTATAAAAGTGTCTCACATAACTATGGGAACATAGAGTCCAAAAACCATAGGGCAGGCTGTGAAGCTGATGACTCTGATGAAGGGTCTGGATGAACTCCACAGGAGAGGCTCCCTAGCCAAAGCAGGAAGAGAGACTGCCTCTTCTGAATCTTCCTTAAAAGCCTCCCAGTGATTAGGTTAAACATCACTTATTGCAGAAGACACTCCCCTTGGCTGACTACAAATGGAATCAGCTGTGGATGCAGCCAACACGATCATGATTTAATTCCATGAAATATCCTCATAGCAACAGACAGGCCAGCACTTGCCCAACCACATAAATGGGCATCACCACCTGGCCAAGTTGACACATGAACGTGACCATGACAAGTGGTATTCCAGTAACCTTGACTCTTGAAAATAATTGTATAAAGATATAACTCTTTTACAATGTGACTGTGATTGTGAAACTTTGTGTCTGATGCTCTTATTATCGAGGATATGAATGGGTGAGTAAAAAAATATGGATGAAAATAAATAAATAATGGGGGAAACAGGGTAAAATAAATTGGGTAGATTGCAATACTAGTGGTCAATAAGAGGACCTTGTAAGTTGTATGGTATGTACAAGTTTTTTCTTTTTTCTTTTTATTTCTTTTTCTGGAGTGATGCAAGTTTAAAAAATAATCATGGTGATTAATATACAACTATATGATGATATTGTGAGCCACTGATTGTACACCATGTATGGAATGTATGTGTGTGAAAATTTCTCAATAAAAATATTTTTAAAAAATAGAGCCTGCCATGCTGAAGACCCGGATTCAGTTCCCAGTGCCTGCCTATGCATTAAAAAAAAAAGAAAGAAAAAGAAAAAGATTAAAAAAAAGAAAGGCAGGATATATGCTTGAATCTACTCTTCTATTAACCATTGTACACAATAATTATTTGATACCTTATACTGTTCCATGTGTGACAATTAGCTTTTTTTTTTTGCTATTGTCCATTTTTATTAACTCATGAGCCTTAGCATGTTATATTTGTTTCAATTCACTGCAATTATTCATTTTAGAGCTCAGCTTGCCCCGTCTTTGGCCAGTGTGAGCCCCTTCCGTTGTTTCCTGAATCCTTGTGACACAAACCTAAGCAGTTACTGATTGCTCCCTTGCTTTCTAGATGTCAAGATGTTCAAGGCTCATCTTGTACATTTTTTTACGTAAATCTGGAATCAACCTTTTCTCCAAGTACCCCTGGTTCATTTTAGAGAAGAATTGTATTTAACGTCCAGCAATTCTATGGGCACACATTGCTAATTAACTGGTCATTATTATTTCTAGGCCTTTTCAATTGTCAGGGCTAGGAATTCCTTAAGATAAGAACACCATGAGGTCACACTGGCATTTACCATTCAAAATTAGCATTGCACAGTTTCTATATAATTTTTTATTTTATACTTGTATCTTTTCTCTTATAATAAGAATCTTGGTTCCTAACATCATGAATATAACTGCTTATATTCTTTATCTTATAAAATGCTTACTAGTTTCAGAAAAACTATCAATATTATCTAAGATTCCTTTGCATTTTTCCATTAGGGAAATACAGTCAAATTACTGTAAGTTTTCTCCTCATTTGTTTCATTATAGTTTCAGTTTGGGTATTAGTTTTTTTAATCTTTGTTTTTCATTTAGAATTACATAAACCATTTACATGGTTGCAAATTAGAATCTATAAATCAAGAAATATTCAGAAAATTCTAGTTTGTATTCTCATCTTGTCTCTTCTATGGATGTTTTTTTAAAAAAATTTGTTTATGTTTCCAGTTTTTAAAATGAGAATATATAACTATATATGCAACTCTAAAGCTTGTCTTTTTCACTTAATAATATATCCTGGAAAGCACTTCATAACAGTATGTAGAGATAGTCCTCAGAGAAATTCTATTAAGCATTGGTTCAATTTTTTGTGTGTGTGTATGCTGTATGGCGGGGTCACATTTCATCATTTTTCCATGTGAGTATCTTGTTACTGCAGTACCGTTTGTTGAATTTTTGTTTGTTTGCTTGCTTTGTTTGTTTGTTTGTTTTGTGGGAAGTGCATGGACCAGGAATCAAACCCGGGTCTCCCACATGGCAGGCAAGAATTCTACCACTGAACTCCCCTTGCACCCCCGTATTGGTTCAATATTATTTATTTGTTCAAATAGCAGGAAACTTTCTTTTTATCATTGAAGATGTGCAATCACATTAGGTTGCTATTTCATTATCACAGGGAGAACGGACACTATCACATCTCTTAAGTGTGTTTCAAAGCTCATAAAAATAACCATCCTCTCAAACCTCATTTGAGTTTTGTAGTGCTTGTCAAATGAACCAGATACCTAGAATCTTAAAATTTTATTTGATATATAAACTATTAAATGATAGACAAATTTTAATACCACTAGTGCCTAGTATTGTGCCCACACAGCACTCAATAAATGTTGATCATGAAATTATAAATACTTCTTCCACCAAGGCCTTCCATAAACTGAATATATTTTTATTAATCTGTTATTTTTGTTTATTACAACGCTGATAAATTATGAAATTTTCTAAACTTGTCTTCTTAAAATGGACTACTTAATGCTCTGTTATTATTATTATTATTATTGTTATGATGATTTAGTTATGCATTGTTACTCACTGAAAGGGTCTTTCCACAAATTTCCTCTTTTTATTCTGGGTTTTGAATAAATGATATGTTATAAAACACAATCTATTCATTATTATGAAGGAAGAAAAAAATGGTTACATTTTTCTTCTTGCTTCTGTAGTCAAATTGACATTTTTCATAGGATTGATTAAAACCCTTGTTATACATTGTGAATGAACCTGTGGGACATTATGTGATGCAAAATAAGCCAGAAACAAATGAGCAAATATTGTGTGGTCTCATTTAGAAAATACTTATAAGAAAATTGGGGGCTAGATTGTAAGCTCTTATACCAGTTACATTTAGTCTGGAACTGTAATTATTATTTCTAGATTTTGAGAGGCTGTGCTATATATGTACAACTTGGTATTTCCCTGAAAATTTGGGCACCCATTTGACACCTAATACTCAGAGTAGGAGTTATGAGGTCTGAAATGCAGCATTGCCACATAAAACAACTGTAATGAAATTGAAAAAGAGATCAGACTTCCATAAAAGATAAGAACAAAACCAACTGGGTCTGGACTAAGGTAAATAGAATACAGGGGTAAGGAGGAACATTGTCTGAATTTTAGAACTTCATCTACTCTATGAGACCAAAGGAAGAGAGGCTATTTTGTCCAAAACCTAAGTTTTCTGTAGCACAGAATCTAACTCAACCTGTCTGGATAGATCATTTAAACAACTCAAACACATGGAGCTCAGAATAGGAATGAGGGCTTATAATTCTGTACAGCTTAACATAATGCCCAGATACATCTCAGGACATGTTGAGCAGATAATTTAAAAAAAAGTATTGGCAAATTTCCTTGAGAGATGGAAGACAAAATATGAACTATTAAATTTTATCACCAGGAAAACCCCTGATACTGTCTCAAACATTAGGGACTCCCAAGTCAATAGGGCAAGCCCTTGATCTTGAGGCTTGCTCTTGTGAAGCTTATTTATGTAGCAGAGAAGCTAAGCCTACCTATCGTTATGCCTAAGAGTTACTTCCAGAGGACTTCTTTTGTTGCTCAAAAGCGGCCTCTCTCTAAACCCAACTCCGCAAGGAAAATCATTATCCTCCCGCCTACGTGGTACATGACATCCAGGGGTGAAAGTCTCTCTGGCAACGTGGGAGATGAATCCCAGGGATGAGCCTAGCCCTGGCACCATGGGATCAGCAATGTTTTCCTGACCAAAAGAGGGATAATAATTGTAACAAATAAGATATCAGTGGCTGAGAGAGTTCAAATAGAATCTGGAGGATACTGTTATGCAAGCTTCAGCTAGATATTGCTATTTATTATGGTTTGCCAAACTCCAATGAAAACTATTCCTGCAAAACCTAAAGAACACCGAGGGCTCTGTCTGAGATTCTACAAAAGTTCCATGCACTATGATTACTTTCCAGAAACCTACAACCTCCAGATAGTTCCCAGGCCAGGTAAGTCCTCAAACCCAGAGGGATCAGCCTCTCCAGAACATCAACTTCTCCATTCCCCTCTCCCATATTATCAACAGCCCTTTCCAATATGAAAAAGTTAAATGGGCATAGCCCAAATACCTCTAATGATTGGAAGAAAGATCAAAGGAGAAAGTGGAGTTAAAACAGAGAAGATAGGATTTAACAAATGAGTATGATTGCTAAATCATTATATTAATACTTCTTTTAACCCCCAAGATCTTGGAACTATAACCCATATTAAACTCTGAAATCTGTTCTATTACTAATTGTTGCATGTGCTTTTGAAATTATAGCTTTTTTGTATATATGTTATTTTTCACAATAAAAAAAAATCCCTATTTCATAGGCATGATCTAAATGATTTTGTAACTCCAGTCATAATAGTAAATAAGGAAACTGGAGCTTTTGTATATAGAATTAGGGGTAGTAATCTTGGACTACGGTCTTTTTATATTGTATTCATCTATTGAAAGGAAGCTTGTCACTCTACTTTAGCTAATGTGCCATTTGGAATCTTTTCACTTCCTTCTGAACCTTAGTAACAGTATCTTTGTGTTTATGCATAGTATTCTATCACTGTGATGCTACTTTGGAAAAGCTTTCTGGATGAAAGTAACTCATTGAAACTATCACTAAGATAACATGATTATGAAGATCCCCAAAAGTTAAACCTTGTTTATCTCCCTTTCGACTGTTTTAAGAAGAGGGGAAGGCCTGATGTGGCTTTTAGAAAAGAACCATCAGCTCTACTCAGGACAATGTGTTCTTCTACTTTCATCCCTACATTTTATGTGCTTTGAACACAACAACTTTTAGGTGAAGTGTTTTCATTTAAGCGGTGTCTCCTTTTAAAAGTTAAATCCTTGAATGTGTTCTAAACATTGAAACTAATCAGGTAGTTCATGATTTTTAGATTTTCTAAATCAATAGCGAGTCACATCTCTGAAAGAGTTCTACTAAATAGCTGTTGGAGAGCAAGCAGAAGCCCAGGTTGTGTGGGGGGTGGGGTAGGAAAGCCGGGGCTGCAGGAGGCTGTTAGGGCACTGAGCCGTGGCTCCCCACCACTCCCAGGGGCTGTGACAGAGATGCCTGCTTGGAAGAGTGACAGCAACTGGACTAAATGCTTCACTGCTGAACTAGCTCCCTCAGGTGTCCTGGCACTGGTGATTGCTACAGGAGAGTGGACGACTGTTACAGATCCAGGTGCGTCTTCAGAAAGCAAAAATCTCTCTCAATATACCTCAGAAACAAAGATGTCTCCATCAAGTTTATATTCACAACAAGGTGCCATGTATTTTAATACTTTTATAAAAAATATACATAGTGTTTTCAATGCCCTCAACATAGAGAATGTTGAGCAGAGTATTTCATATCTTGTTCAGGAATTGACTACTTTCGGTTTTCCTTCTTTATGTGAAGAGTCCAAAGATAAAGAGGCAAAGGGAGAATGAAGTATAGTTGCTATTTTAAACTGTGTGAATGAACTCTTCGTACTTCAGCGGAAGAACCTTCTAGCTCAGGAAAATGTGGAAACACAAAATCTGAAACTGGAAACTGATAATGGGCCTTCTACAGATCTGCCACACAAAACTTTAGGAACAGTTGTAAATCTCTAGGAGAGAAATGATCGGACTTCAGGAAAGAGATAATTACAATGCAAGAACAGAAATTTCCTTTAGCTACTTAAAAATAAGAAGGATGAGGTACAAAAATTACAAAATGTCATCACAAGTTGAGCTACTCAATAAAATCATGATATGAAGAGAAAAGGATGTGAATATAATAGACTAAAGGAATGTCTGTGTCAACTTGTTATGAACAAGTAGGATTAAAAAATAGCTATGGATGTTTTAAATTACATAGGAAGAGCTGATGGAAAAAGAAGCTCCTGGGCGACTGGTAAAACTGAAGACAGGAATGAAGATGAAATGTACAAAGTTCTCTTGAATGATTATAAATTTCATCAGAAGCAAATCCTACTGGAAAATGCTGACCTTAAGAGGGTTCTTCAGCCATGAAAAAGGAAATTATTTCTCTTCTTTCTCCCAAGAAGAAGAGACCTAGAGAAAGAGCTGGTGGTAGCACAGGCACTGTTATGTCTGATGTGGAAGGTGATGCTGGGGAACTGAGTAGAGAAAGTTATGTGGGACCTTTCCCGTGAAACTGTGAGAGAGCGACTTATGAACGGCATCAGAAAACAGTGGAGAATTTTTTAAAATCATGTAGAAAAACTTGATAACCAAGTTTCAAAGGTTTAAACCTTGAAGGTTTTAATAACGAGGATGTAATCCCACAACAAGACCATGAACAAGAAACTGAAAAACTTGAGTTAGAAATTCGTCTGTGTAAGGAAATGATCAAAGCTCAGCAGCAACTTTTACAGCAGCTCACTACTGTGTGTGATGATAACACTTGTTATTTGTTAGAAGAAAAAGGAACGCCTCAAAGAGGAATGTCCCTATTTGAAGAACAAATAAAAGAATTTTGAGAGAGAAAGACGAAGCTTTATAAAAAGCCACTTGTGCGGCTTTTAAAGGATTTATGTACCCTAGAAAAGCCATGTTTTAATCCTAATCCCATTTTGTAAAGACAGCCATTTCTTCTAATCCCTATTCAGAACTATATGTTGGAAACTTTAATTAGATTATCTCCATGGAGATGTGACTCAATCAAGTGTGGGTATTAAACTTGATTAGGTGGAGACGTGTCTCTACACATCCCAGGTGGGTCTTCATTACTTTACTGGGATCCTATAAAAGAGGAGACTATTTTTGGAGAGAATGCCTTTTAAAAAATGATGAGAAAGCCACAGCAGAGCCGAGCAGAGTCACGGGGCTGAGAGAACCACAAAGTCCTCCAGCCAGCAACCTTTGGAGATTCTGAGAGAGCCAAAGAACTATGAAGCAGAGAGTCACACCAGCCAGCAAGTTTTGGAGATGAAGAAGGAAAACATCTCCTAGGGAGCTTCATGAAACAAGAAGCTGGAAGAGAAAACTAGCAGACTTCACCATGTGCCCTTCCAGCTGACAGAGAAACCCTGAACGTCACCAGCCTTCTTGAGCCAAGGTATCTTTTCCTGGATGCCTTAAGTTGGACACTTCTATAGGCTTGTTTCAATTGGGACATTTTCTCAGGCTTACAACTGTAAACTAGCAACTTAATAAATTCCCTTTAAAGCTGTTACATTTCTGGTATATTGCATTCCGGCAGCTGCCGAACTACAACACCACTGTTTGGCTTGAATTGGAGCAAAAGGCATTTGAAGAAGAAAGATCTAGCTGGTTAAAACAACAGTTTTTAAATATGATTTCCTTTGACCACCAGAACTCAGAAAATATGAAACTTTTTAGAAAGTTCTGATCAGGCCAATCTTACTGTACACCCCAGGCCATGGCAAAAGAAGACTCACAGTGTGTCTAATGCATCTCCAGTTTGCATATCAAAATTTACTAAATCTCTTCCTACTTCTTCTATTTCAGACTTTTGCCAGGCACGCTACTGTGTGTCGGAGTATATTCAAGCAGTGTGCTGAATATAACTCCTGAAGACATTAAACCAAATCAAGTTGGAAGAGAATGTATAAGCCAGTCATGGAGCATCCAGACCCACATCACGGGAAGTTTGTTATGGTGGATGATCCTTGACCTACACAAATTCTCATGTAGAAAAAGATGACTTACCTTAGATATCTGGACATGAATTTTTTTCACTAATCTGTTCATAAAATTTCACACCTAAGTGGAAACAGCGTCTGTCATAACGTCAATCATCTCTTAATAATTTAAGAAAGATGTTTTGAGTTATTTGTTCGGACTTTTCTGTTCTCACCCCAAAGACCTAGAATTTTAATTGATTTAAAAGAATATAAAAGCTTTGGATATATGTTTTCTAGTAACAGAAACATCTGGTTCTTTGAAAAAAGGAACGTATAGATGTTTGAATGGAAACAAAAGCACTAGAATGAGTTTCCTCTTATAGGTATTAAAAATAAACTTTAACAGAAAAACAGCTGTTGTGGCAGAACATGAACAGCAGTGGACCTGGAAAAAGCCACACAGGCAAAGAAGATCCCAGGCTAATTAAAATCAAAGGTATAAATTAAGATCTCTGGGGACCTTTCCAGTCCTGAGAAATCTTGATTAATAAGATCTAGAAGTCAGAAGACCAAACGATCTTCTTTCTTAAATATGTAAATCTTGAATTTTCCAAGCTCTCTCCCAAACCATAGCCTTTGCATGACTCTTGTCAAGATCACCAGTGACTTCCATATTACCAAATTAAATGCTCATCTCTCGATCCTCATGTTACTCAACCTATCAACAGCACTTGTTACAACTAATCATTCTCTCTTCCTTGAGACATTTGTGTTCATTTGGCTTCCAAAGACACTACACTCTCCTGCTTTTTCTCCTACCACTCTATCAATACCTTCCACTTTCGGTTGTATAGCTTGGCATGTGATAGGCAATTGTTGAACCCATATTTCAAAAACAAAACATAACCCAGAGAGACTTGAACAATGAATAAAAAAGCATTTGCAAAGTCCCCTTGGGGGAATGGTGGGAAAGGGGGAAAATTCAACTTCCCCATTTGAAGAATCCCCAATGTTCTCGCAAGCAGTGGGGACAACCAAATCAATAGGCTCAGCCCTCAATCTTGGGGTTGGTTCATATGAAACTTGTCCCTGCAAAGGATAAACTATGCCTACTCAAAATTGGGCCTAAGAGTCACCCCCAGAGACCCTCTTTTGTTGCTCAGATGTGGCCTATCTCTCTCTGAGCCAACACAGGCAAGCAAACGCAAGCCCTCCCCCTGTCCATATGAGACATGACTCCCAGGGGTGTAAACCTCCCTGGCAACATGAGACAGAAATCCTAGAATGAGCTGGGACTCAGCATCAAGGGATTGAGGAAAACTTCTTGACTGAAAGGGGAAAGAGAGAAATGAGACAAAATAAAGTGTCAGTAGCTGAGAAATTTCAGAGTTGAGAAGTTATCCTGGAGGTTATTCTTACACATTTTATAGGTATCCCCTTTTTAGTTTAAGGTGTATTGGAGAGGCTAGAGGGAAGTGCCTGAAACTGTAGAGCTGTGTTCCGGTAGCCATGTTTCTTGAAGATGAATGTATAATGATATAGCTTCTGCAATGTGATTATGGAATTGTGAAAACCTTGTGTCTGGTGCTCTTCTTATCTACAATATTGAGAGATGAGTAAAAAATATGGATAAAAAATAAATAAATAGGAGACTTCTGGGAACATGGCCAAATAGAGTAGCTCAAGATTAGCTCTGCTCCACAGAAAAGCTAGAGAAGGGACAGGAGGGCAACTGAGGTGGTGATTCGGGAGTACGACTGACCTGGGAGAGACTTCTGCACCACATGTGGCAGCCCTGGTTGCAGAGGCCCAGGAAATGAGAGGCAGAGGTTGGGAGCCTGGCATGGAGGCATGGAGCCCACAGGAGTGCACGGACAGGAGCCTGGGACTAAGAAGTAAGTCAGGCCACATTCCTTGAGTGCGCTACCCTCACCAGGACAGCCCCATGACCAGTGACTTACCCCATACCCCATACACCTGAACCCCATCACCCACTCCCATTCTCCATGCCCCAGGCAACCCCCACCCCACCAGCCCCCAGTGCACATACCTTCTCCACAACCCCACCCCAAGTTCAGCCCAATCCATCCTTCCTGCACCCCTCCCAAGCACTACCTCCCCCTCCCTGGTCCCTGCAAGTTATTGCCAGAGCATAAAGGCTGGGGGTACTAACCTCCATACCTCTGCCCATAGTGTCACACAGCCTCACTCTTCACCCCCTGAACTCTGCCATTTGTTTAGGCACTGCAGGCCCATGCATGCGTGTGGGCTCCCAATCATGTCATTCAGCTCTGGGACCACACTTTACAGCAGTCCTAGAACTGTGCATGCACATGGCAATCAGCCACACTTCCCAGCTCTGAGAAAGTGCTGACCTGTGCAGCCAAGTCATAGCTGCTGCCAGTCCACAAAGGTATAATGCTGACCTGCTGCCACAGCTCTAAAAATGTGCACAAAGGGCCTTGTGTCTTAGACCAGTGCACACCAGGGTTATGCCCCCACCAGACCAGTGAACCCGAACAGCTACATCCTCCAGGCTGCTCGGTGCCCAATTAATAAGCATCAGTGTAATATCCCCAACCTGCACCCATAGCTGCCCTGAAACAAATCACCACACTAAGACCCCCAAGCCCGTGTCCTGCTCTCTGCTGTACGACCATCCTGCAAACCCAAGGCCTTGGACCACTGAAAGAAATCAACCCTCAAAGTAAATCAAGATATCTACATGCGATGAACACAGCAGAAGGTCACGAAGCATATCACAATGCAGTAGCTATAGCCCTGCCTAATGACCAAATTAAAACACCAGAGCAGACACAGACATTGGAAAAACTAATCAAAGATGTTCATAAAACTCTACTTAATAAAATAAGTGGGATAGCAAATGACATTAAGGAGATCCAGACAACAGTAGGAGAGCATAAAGAGGAATTTGAAAGAATAAATAGAAAAATAGCAGATATCACAGAGATTAAAGACTGTTGACCAAATAAAAAACATACTAGAGGCACACAATGCCAGATTTGAAGAGACAGAAGAAAGAATAAGTGATATAGAGGACAGATAATTGACTTCAAAGACTCAAAATAGCAAATGGCTAAAAGGATGGAAAAAATTTAAAGGGAACTCAGGGAAATGATAAATGAAACAAAGCACACAAATATAAGAGTCATTGGTGTCCCAGAAGAAGAGAGGAGTAAAGGGCTAGGAAGAGTAGTTGAGGATATAATGGGGGAAAACTTCCCAACCCTCATAAAGAACATAAACATACAAGTCAAAGAAGCCCAATGAACTCCAAACAGAATAAATCCAAATAGGCCTTCCCCAAGGTACATACTAATCAACCTGTCAAATGTTGAAGAGAAGCAGAAAAAGATGAAAGCAGCAAGAGAAAAACAATCTACTACATACAAGGGAAATCAAATAAGACTGAGTTCGGACTGCTCAACTAGCACTCTGGAGGCAAGAAGGCAGTGGTATGATATATTCAAGATCCTGGAAGTGAAAGACTTCCAGCCAAGAATTCTGTACCCAGTCACATTGTCCTTCAAAACTGAGGGAGAGAGTAAAGTTTTCACAGACAAAGAAGTCCTGAAAGAATTGATCAACAATATACAAGAAATACTAAAAGGAGTTCTGCCAGCTGAAAAAGAAGACAGGAGAGGGAGGTCTGGAGGAGCATATAGAACTGAACAGTACCAGCAAGGGTGATTTAAAGAATACAAAGAGAAAGAGGGAAAAGAATATATAGATCTGACAAATAAAAAAAGAAAAGATGTTGGAATCAAGAAATGCATTATTAATAATAACTTTGAATATTAACAGACCGAACTTAGCAATTAAAAGATACAGATTGGCAGAATGAATCAAGAAACATAATCCAGCTATATGCTGCTTACAAGAGACTCATCTTAAACACAAGGATACAAATAGATTGAAAGTGAAAGGATGGAAAAAGATTTTCCAAGCAAGTTGTAACCAAAAGAAAGCAGGAGTAGCTATATTAATATCGGACAAAATAGACTTTAAATGTAAAGACAACATAAGAGACAAGTAAGGACATTATATACTAATTAAAGGGTCAATTCACCAAGAAGATATAACAATCATAAATATTTTTGCTCCCAATCAAGGAGCTCCAAAGTACATGAGATAGACATTGGCAAAACTGAAGGGAGTGATAGATGTTCCAACAATAATACCAGAAAACTTCAATCAGCACTCTCTTGTATACATAGAACAACTAGGCAGAAGATCAACTAGGAAATAGAGAAGTTAAATAATTTGATAAATGAATTCGACCTAACAGGCATATATAGATCATTGCACCCCAAAGCAGGAAAACTCTCATCATTTGCAGATGATATGATACTGTACTTGGAAGATCCTGAGAAATCTACAGCAAAGTTACTTGAGCTAATAAACAAATTCAGCAAGGTGGCAGGATATAAAATTAATGTACAAAAATCAGTAAAATTTCTACACACAAACAATGACTTAGCTGAAGAGTCAGTTAAGGAAAAAATTCCATTCAAAATAGCGACTAAAATAATCAAATCTTAGGAATGAACTTAACTAGTGATGTAAAGGACTTGTACACAGACAACTACATTACATTGCTAAAGAAATCAAAGGCGATCTAAATAGGTGCAAAGACTTTCCCTGCTCATGGATAGAAAGGATAAATATAGTTATGATGTCAATTCTCCCCTAATGATCTACAAATTTAACACAGTACCAATCAAAATTCCAACAACCTACTTTGAAGATTTAGAAAAGCCAACTACCAAATGCATCTGGAAGGAAAAGAGATTCTGAATAGCCAAAGCAGCCTAAAAAAGAAGAGTGAAATGGGAGGATTAATACCCCCTGACTTTAAAACCTATTATAAAGCTACAGTGGTCAAAACAGCATGGTACTGGCACAAAGATAGAAGCATCGACCAATGGAATCAAATCAAGAGTGCAGAAATAGACCACATAATCTGCAGTCAACTGATTTTTGACAAGACCCCCAAATCCTCTGAACTGGGATAAAATAGTCTTTTCAATAATTGGGCATGGAAGAACTGTATATCAATAGCCAAGAGAATGAAAGAGGACCCATATCTTACACCTACACAAAAATTAACTCAAAGTGGATCAAACGCCTAAATATAAGAACTAGTACCATAAAGCTTCTAGAAAAAAATATAGGGAAACATCTTCAAGACCTAGCAATAGGAGTTAGCTTCCTAAACTTTACACCCAACACACAAGCAACAAAAGAAAAATAGATAAATGGAAACTCCTAAAATCAAATGCTTCTGCACCTCAAAAGACTTTGTTTAAAAGGTGTAGAGGCAGCCAACTCATTGGGAGAAAATATTTGGAAATCACATATTGGACAAAGGTTTGATTGCCTGTATATACAAAGAAACCATACAACTCATCAACAAAAGAAGAAACAACCCAATTATAAAATGGGCTAAAAATATGAGTATGCATTTTTCTGAAGAGCAAATACAGATGGCTCAAAAGCACATGAAGATATGCTCATTTTCAAATATAAGGGAAATGCAGATCAAGATTACAATGAGATACACCTCACACCTATAAGAATGGCTGCTGTTAAGCAAAAAACTATAAATATATAAAAAACTCTAAATATTGGAGAGGATGTGGAGAAACTGGGACACTTATGCACTGCAGGTGGGAATGTATAATGATGCAGCCACTATGGAAGGCTGTTTGGCAGTTCCTTACGAAACTAAATATCAAATTGCCCTATGACCCAGCAATAGCACTACTTAGTATATACCCAGAAGAGCTGAAAGCAACAACACAGACATTTGCACACCGATGTTCCTAGCAGCATTATTCACAATCACCAAAAGATGGAAACAAACCAAATGCCCATCAACAGATGAGTGAATCAACAAAATGTGGTATATACATACGATGGAATATTTTGCAGCAGTAAGACAAAATGACATCCTGAAGCACATGACAAGATGGATGAGCCTTGGGGACATAACGCTGAGTGAAATTAGCTAGAGATAAAAGGATAGATACTGTATCAATCCACTTTTATAACCAATAAAACGGTTGCTAAAGGATGCACTGACGAAGAAATAGATTGGCAAACAGTGGTGTATTCTTATGAATGAAGTTTGTGCTGCTACAAAAAGGAACCAAGTCGTGCGGCATGAAACGATGTGAATGAACATGTGGGTCATTTAGTGAGACAAAATAAACCAGAAACAAAAGAACAACAATGGTGTGGTCACCTTTGGAAAATGCTTACAAGAAAACAGGGGCCTAGACTGTAAGCTTTTAGAGCAGACACATTAAGTCCGGAGTAGTGATTATAATTTCTAGATTTTGAGAGGCTGTTTTATAGATATAACCTGATATTTAGAGATAAGAATGAAGCCAGTCAGGTTGGGGTTAAAGCAATTCAGAATATAGGGGTAAGGAAGACAGTGTCTATATTTTAGAACCACACATACTCTTTGAGACCAGTGGAAGAAAGGTTTATTTGGTCTGGAACTGAAATGTTTTGTAGGGCACAGTCTAATTCAACCTATCTGTATAGCTCATTTGAACAATTGAAACACAGGGAGAACAGAATAAGAAAGAGGTCCTTTAATCCTGTACAGATTATTGTAAAGTGCCTGGATACATCCTAAAGTATATTAAGTAGATAATTAAAAAGTTTGTAGGTGAAAAACAAATAAATAAAATACAAATTTTAAAAAGAGAATGGAATGATCATATAGTAAGAATGTTTGTGTTTGTATGTTGGTATGTTTAATTAAAAAAAAAGTATTGGGGGCGGGCCACGGTGGCTCAGCAGGTAGAGTTCTCACCTGCCATGCCAGAAACTGGGTTTGATTCCCAGTATGTGCCCATGCAAAAAAAAAAAAAAAAAAGATTGGCAAAGTCCCCTGAGGGGTGGGAGAAAAATATGGAACTATTAAACCTTAGCATTAGGGAATCCCCTGATACTATGTCAAATTTTAGGGACACCCAAATCAATATGTCATGCCTTTGATCAGGAGGCTTACTCCTATGAAGCTTATGCAGGTAGCAGAGAAGCTTAGACTACCTATAGGCATGCCTGAGAGTTACTTCTGGAGGACCTCTGTTGTTGCTCAGATGTGGTCTCAGTCTCTCTAAGCCCAACTCTGCAAGTGAAATCATTGCCCTCCTCCCTACGTGGAACGTGACATCCAGGGGTGAAAGTATACCTGTTGACATGGAAGATGACTCCCAGGGATGAATCCAGACCTGGCACCATGGGATCAACAATTCCATCCTGACCAAAAGGGAGAAAATAAGTGTAATTAATAAAGTATCAGTGGCAGAGAGAGTTCAAATAGAGTCGAGAGGCTACTCTGGAGGTTGCTCTTAAATGCAAGCTTCAGGTAGACCTTGTTACCTATCATAACCTGCCAACCACAACCAGGACCATTCCAGCCAATCCTAAAGAACACCTAGGGCTATGTATAAGATTTCTCAAGGGTTCCATGCACTAGAGTAACTTTCCAGAAACCTACAACCTCCAGATGAGTCCCTGGTCCAGATAAGTCCCGAAACCTAGCCCACCTCTCGGGAACATCAGATAGTTCTCTCCCTACCCCATATTAGTGACAGACCCTTCCAATATGAAAAGTTTAGAATCACCATAGCCCAAACACCCCTAAAGTGAGGGATGGAAAGATCAAAGGTGATGGTGGAGTTAAACAGAGAAGATAGGATTTAAACAAATGAATATGAATACTAAATCATTAAATTGTTACATCTTTTAGTCTCCAGTATTTTAGAGCAGCTAGAAGTAAAAACCTAAAAATTTGTTAACCCATGTTAAACTCTGAAATATGTTCTACAACTAATTGTGGGGCTGTGCTTTGAAGTTTATAGCTTTTTTTATGTATGTTATTTTATGCAAAGAAGGAAGGAGGCAAAGTTGATTGTGATGATAATAAAGTATTTCAGCCCTCTGGCCTCCTATGTTCTGGAGCAGCTAGAAGGAAAAATATGAGAGGATCATATAGTAGCCCATGACAAACTCTGGGATCTGTTCTCTAACTACTTGTTGAAGAGTGCTTTGAAAACTATTGCTTTTTCATTTCTTTGCTTTGTATATATGTTATACTATATATATATATATAAAGATAGGCAAATAATTCAAATGGAAAATAACAGAAGAAGAGACCGAAATGGCCAATAAATGCATGAAAATATGTTCAAACTCATTAGTAATTAGGCAAACAAAATTAAACTCAAAACAATATGCCAGGGTTAGAAACAAGATGGTGGCTTAGTGAGGAGTGGAATTTAGTTCATCCTCCAGAGTAGCTAGTAAATAGCCAGAAACAGTACAGAAGAACTGCTGGGGCCACGACAGTGACTGGACACACAGCATACACCAGTCTAGACAAGCCGGACCAGCTGCAATTCCACCCAGAACCAGGAGTCCTCCAAGCTGCGGAGGCCGGCACCCCTACCCCAAAGGCTGGTTCCCACAGGGGAAAGGAAAGAGACTTTACTAGCAGCAAGGGGCTGAACTCATCCAAGTTCCAATTGTGGAGTTAATTAACAAATTCTGACTACTAAAAATATACCCCAGCTCAGCTGAACCTCATGTGAAAGCTAAGGTTGCTGGGTTTTGCCCCAGTGCAGAGGCAGCAAGGCTGACAGAAAAAGAAAAGAAAACAAAACGGAGGTTTTTTTCGGATTGGACAGCACCAAATCCTTGGAAAAGTCTTGGCCCTGAAGGAAAGGAGGGGACACATAAGATCTGGAGATACATAGAGCAAAATATCAACTTCAGCTCTTGATTTGCAAACTCAAGGAATGGGGATCCTGCACTGAAAAGGATTTTTCTTTTCTTTTCTTTTTTGTGGCTATGTTTCTACAGCTTGACTGCTCTTTACACACAACTGCAAGGCTTCTCAGGCTCCAATTGCCCCAGGCAAGGGCAGAATTAAGGTTGTCTGAGAGACAAAGAGGCTGGTTGGGTGAAAGGAATTAACTCCCTGGAGGCTGTGCCTTCCCCAGGACAGAGGTGCAGCCCAGCTCAAGTGGAATCCCTCCCTCAAGGAATTCATACTCTAGAGTCTGGAAAACTGAAGCCATTAAAGCCACCCTACAACCTCTTTTCTGACTCAACCACACCCTCAGCAGCAAGAGTCTGCTGAAGCTAAAAGCTCTGCATCAATTTATGCTGGTGGGACCCACAGGCAGACAAGCACCACATACTGAGCAGGATAGGAAAAACACAGAGTCTAGAGGCGTCATAGGAAAGTCTGTCAACCTGCTGGGTCTCACCCTCAGGGAAAACTGATGCAGGGCACTCTTTCCTCCTAAAAGGAGGCCAGTCTGGCCTGGGAAAATCTGACCAGGGTCTATAAAACCTAAGTAGACCCTCCTAAGTGTAAAAAAAAATAATAAAAGTCAGCATACAGGCAGGGCAAGAAACAAGAACGGAAAAATTCTGATCTGTTAAACAAAACCTAACCTAGAGGTCTAGAATAAGCTGAAGTAAATGTCAAAGAACAGATAGACAACAAAGTCATCCAGGAAGAAAATCCTAGGTAAAAAAGATTATTCTGGACAATCTCCAGAATAAACTAATTAAGGAAATTAAATGTCTAGACACCAGCAAAAAATAACGAATCATACTAAGAAAATTGACGATATGGCCCAGTCAAAGGAACAAACCAACAATTCAAATGAGATGCAGGAATTGAAACAATTAATTCAAGATGTTCAACTAGGCATGGAAAATCTCATCAAAAATCAAATCAATGAATTGAGGGAGGATATAAAGAAGGCAAGGAATGAACAAAAAAGAAGAAATAGAAAGTCTGAAAAAAGAAATCACAGAACTTATGGGAATGAAAAGCATAGTAGAAGAGATTTAAAAAAAAAACAATGTAAACCTACAATGTCAGATTTCAAGAGGCAGAAGATAGGATTAGTGAACTGGAGGATGGGACATCTGAAATCTGACAAACAAAAGAAAATATAGGGAAAAGAATGGAAAAATATGAGCAGGGAACTCAGGGAATTGAATGACAACATGAAGTGCATGAACATACGTGTTGTGGGTGTCCCAGAAGGAGAAGAGAAGGGAAAAGGAGGAGAAAAACTAATGGAGGAAATTATCACTGAAAATTTTCCAACCCTTATGAAAGACTTAAAATTACAGATCCATGAAGTGAGGCATACCTCAAACAGAATAGATCCAAATACTCATACTCCAAGACACTTACTAATCAGAATGTCAGATG
>PVIY010042313.1:0-21056 GCA_004026745.1 Myrmecophaga tridactyla
CCCCCCTCCCCTCTGTCTCTCTTTATTAAAACTCCAGTAATATTAACTAAGGGCCATGCTGTTCCAGTTTGACGACACCTAAATGGGATCTAAGATGAGTTCACACCTTAACTGATAACACATCTTCAAAAGGTCCTATTTATAAATTGATCCATGCTCACAGGAACATGGATTAAGATTAAGTTAATAGCTAACTGTACAATTATGATAATACTCTCATCAGTTAAATACAAGTGCCGCACTAATGCAAGGTGTTAATAATAGGGGGACATATGGGGACTCTGTATTTTATGCATGATTTTTCTGTAAATCTACAACTTCTCTGAAAAACACATGCCTTTTCTTAGGGTACATGATTCAATCTGCCACAGTCTGCAATTTCTTACTGACTTTTAGCTGTGGGACCACCCTTAGCACCCAGAGGTCTTCCTGCATCTCAGAACCACCAAGTCATCAATTCTTCCTCATATTATTTCTTTTACTTTTTCTTCCATTTTGAATTTCATTGAATCTCTCTGGCTCACTCTTCTGCCTTCATCATCCACTATTAAGGACTTGCATGATTAGATTGGGTCTACCCAAATAATCCTGAATAACCTTCTCATCTCAAGGTCCTAAACCTTAATCCTTACAGCAAAGCCTCTTGCCATTGGAAGGTAACATATTTCCAGGTTCTTGGGATTAAGTCATAAGCATCTTTAAAAAACATTATTCTGCCTACCACAATTGAAAAAACTGAAGCCCAAAAGATTGGAGTGGCCTATCCTTATTGGGAGAGTAAGCAAATAACATTTTAAGTTAGAATCTAGCAGCTAGATTTCTAATTCCCTACCTCTCCACTATTAACCAAATATATGCTGCTCAAATATGAATTCAAGTTTCTCATGAGAGTAGAATCTTGTATTGAAAATAATACAATCTCTATGATAAGGCACCTATGCATTTAGCAGCTTGTTCCTCCATACACTAGCCATGTGATACGGAGCAAATCAGTTTGTCTCTTTGAGCCACAGTTTTTGCATCTGTAAAAACCCTATTTTGCAGGGGCTTTGTAAGTATTAAATAAGATATTTGTCAGGTACATAGCACACTGTTTAACTTGAAAAGTACACTAACAGTGTCAGCTTGAGTCTATACATTGTATAAATGAGAAAACGGGTCGGGAAAGGAGGAACAATTGGCCCAAGGTCATATGGTGAGTTAGTGGCATACCCCAGGTAAAATTAAATGATGGCATGAGTATTCAAAGGAACAGTAATTATAAGAACAAATCCCACACTTGCTTTCTACAATATTCCACAGCCAGCCTGGGGTCTGAGTTTCTAGATTCCTCCACCAGGGCACCCCACAGGAATTAGATGCTAAAAGACAGGCATGCCGGCTTCATACAACAGGACAATTCTAATGTCCTCTGGCATTTTTAGTTCCCACAGTTGTATTGAACCTCTGTCCTTATAGTCAAATCAATGTTAGCTCACTTAGCACTAAATGCTTCCTGTGCACAGAGTCATTTTGCATCTGCTCAGTAAAAATGGAGCCATCCAGCATCAACTGACATGAAATGATTTTCTACTTCATGTCACCCCAAAATCACCAATTTCCTGTTAGAAGTGATGGTACCTGAGATATTATGAGTTATAATCACCTACGCGGCCTGCCTTTGTGTGACCAAATACTGAATGAAGAGAGAATGTGGGCCAAAGCTCTATTTTCATGTAATTAAATATTAGGATTAAAATGTAGCCCATGTTCCTACCAAGGTGGAATCTTACCACTATCTTAAGACAAAAAATAAATTGCCATTGAGTTTGTAACTCCAGCGGGGCAGGTAAGAGTGGAGTCATTCATTCATTCTATGAGACTACTCACAGAATGTTCTAAGTATTCTCACAGATACAAAGATTAATAAAATCAAGTCTCTAGTCTTAAAAGACTCTTACAGTTCAACAGGGACAGTTAAATATATACACAGTCAACTACAATAAAAGGCATATTTAATTATTTGCAGCTGTTCAGAAACATGTCTTAAACTGTTGGCATTCAAACATTTTGGCTGTAAAGAGCTTCATTCAATTGAAATTTCACAGGGAAGTCTAGTACTAAAACTGATAATAGGGGAGCTTTTCTGGGTGAAATGAGAGCAAGGGCATGGAGACCTAGCCCTGAACAAACACTCCTTCCACCTTCTCCCCAATAACGAACTTTCTCAGGGATTTCTGAGAAAACTCTCAATAATATGTGTAAGGCACAATTTTCTGCTATGGCTTATTGAATGAACTGATCCATAGGTATGAGTAAAAAGTAACTTTTTTTCTTTCTCACCATTACCTCTTTATCTTATTCTATAGGCAATTTTGTCCCCAAATTCTTGGGTTATATCTCAGAGGGATCCCATGGTTTTTCTTGTCCATTACAGGTATTAATATATAATCTCATCTCCTAGTTACTAAAATGTCCAATTTGGTATCAAATTAGAGTCATTCTCATCCAATTAAAGACTTTCTCCTTTCCCTAGCTTTGACCTGACCCAAACTAAAAACTATAGAGACGGTAAAGGAACTTGTCCTAAGCTTCTGTTATTTCCCCACCTTGTTCATCTACTCCTTTGCCTTCTCCTCCACTCATTATGATAAGAGAATCAGGATAAGGTAGATTAAGGAAGAGGCTAAAGATGTTTTATTTGCTTAGTGGGACTGCTACATACAGTTGTGTAGGTTAAGTATTGCACAGGGTTTCCTTCCAATGGAGCAAGGAACAGAGCTCACTCTCTTGGCAAGCTACGTACTCTTGTGTGGTGCTATATCCACCTGGGGGAAATGGGACATTTCTGTACATTTTCACAAGATGCTGTTTTATTCCCTAGTTGTATAGCCTTAGATCTGCCTCCACTAGAAGAGCATGCCTTTTAAAAAATATACACAAGGTGATGTAAGGATAGAGGCTAAGGCTGATGATTGTGCCCACTGGATGTGGCAGATGTTCAAAGCTGGCCCTTTCCTTTGTGAGTGTCTTTTGGGATTATCAAGAGGTCTTTCATTCTAGCTCTATCAGCAGAGCATCTCATCTGATGTCTTTGATCCCAAGAATACCCCTCTGGCTGAATACTTATGACCCCTCCTCTGCCCCCTCAGTCAATCAGTCCACCCAGCACAGATTGTCTCTATGGAGATCCCTCATCTGCAGAGAGCTTTGTGCAAGAGTTCTTTTCAAGACCTCTGTGCTGGTTTGAAAGGATGTATGTACCCAGAAAGGCCATGTTTTAATTCTAATCCCATTTTGTAAAGGCAGCCATTTCTTCTAATCCCTATCCAGTACTGTATGTTTGAAATTGTAATTAGATCATCTCCCTGGAGATGTGACTCAATCAAGAGTAGTTGTTAAGCTGGATTAGGTGGAAACGGGTCTACACCCATTCAGGTAGGTCTTGGTTAGTTTACTGGAATCCTATAAAAGAGGACATATTTTGGAGAAGGAAGGAGATTCTGAGAGAGCAGAACAATGTAGCCATGAGAAGCAGAGAGTCTACCAGCCAGCAACCTTTGGAGATGAAGAAGGAAAATGCCTCCCAGGAAGCTTCATGAAACAGGAAGCCAGGAGAGAAAGCTAGCAGATGATACCATGTTCACCATGCGCTTTTGAAATGAGAGACAAACCCTGACTGTGTTTACCATGTTCCTTCCACTTGAAAGAGAGACCCTGAAGTTCATTGGCCTTCTTGAACCAAGGTATCTTTGCCTGGATGCCTTAGATTGGACATTTCTATAGACTTATTTTAATTGGGACATTTTCTCGGCCTTAGAACTGAAAACTAGCAATGTATTAAATTCCCCTTTTTAAAAGCCATTCCATTTCTGGTATATTGCATTCCAGCAGCTAGTAAACTAGAACAGATTTTGGTACCAACAGTGGGGTACTGCTGCAGTTTGCAAATATCAAACATGTTGAAATGGCTTTTTAAATGGATGGGGGAAGATTCTGGAAGAGTTGTAAAGAGCTTGATAGAGAAGACTTAGAATGCTTTGAAGAGACTGTTGGTAGAAATGTGGACTCTAAAGACACTTCTGATAAAGCCTTAGACAGAAATAAGGCACATGTCATTATAGACTGGAAGGAAGGCGAATCTTGTTTTAAAATGGCAGATGATCTGGCAAAATTGACTAGTGGCTCAGGCTGGAAGACTGATTTTAAAAGCCATGAACTCAGCTATTTAGCAGAAGAGATCTTCAAATTAAATATGGAAAGTACAGCCTGGTTTCTCCTCACAGCTTATAGTGAAATGTGACAGGAGAGAGATAAGCTGAAAACTGAGCTCTTGGGTACAAGGAAAGCAGAAATTGAAGTTCTGGAAAATTCTGGGCTTCCAGGAAGGGAGACCCCAGAAAATAGTTCCCCATATGAGGATTTGGCCAAATATAGAACCAGTCAGCCATTTCAGAGAAAGCCGGTATTGGACATGGAGTTATTAAGGAAGGATTTGTGGAAACTCTTTATGTCTGATGGGCACAATCCGAGGCTCCTGCATGGAAAGCCGACAAGTGTTGCGGGATCTATATAAAAAGAATCACTGCCAATAGGAACTGAGAGGGACAGAGAAGGGACATATTGAAGGAAAAATAACTTCAGAAGCAAAACCATGGGGTCTGAAGTCAAGAAGCCCCAGTCCAGGAGAGTGGACCCACCCAAGCCCATGGAGAGGGTGAGTTTGCCCCAAAGGCACAGGATGGGCTTTCCACCTCATTGCAGTAAAAAAGTCATGCCACTTCAGGCTTTGGAGAGAGTGAAGCGCATTCCTTGGGGTTTGGGGAGAGCCTGACTGCCACCACATGGAGGGATTGAGCATGTGCCCTGGAAATGGCAGAGAGCCTGGGTCCAGCCCCTATCCTTGGAGAGGGTGGAGCCAAGAAAAAAGTGGTCTCCCCAAAGTCCCCCAAGGTTGCATTTGGAGAGAGGCAGGACTCTGTGTAAGCCCTTGGAAAAGGTGGGATTGCTGCTTTCTAAAGCCCCAAAGATAAATGACTCTCAGACTTTGAAATCTAGCAGAGTTTGCCCTGCAGATTTTCTAAACTACTTGGATCCAGAGATCCCTGTGTTCCTTCCTCCCTGTGGAAATGTGTATATGTATCCTATGACTTATTCCTTCTTTATATGTTGTCAGCAAATAACTTGTTCTGAATTTCACAGATCCAGAGCCAGAGGATAATTTTACCTTAGAATAGACTATGCCTGTAACTAACTTTGATAGGAGTTTGTATACTGTTTCTAACTTTGTATTTCATTTGTACTGCTACTTAAATGGTTTAAGGATTTCTGATATTGTGATGGAATTAATGTATTTTGTATATGGGAAAAACATGACTTTTTTCTGGTCCAGAGGATGGAATGTGCTGGTTTGAAATGATGTATGTAGCCTAGAAAAGCCATGTTTTAATCCTAATCCCAGTTTGTAAAGGCAGCCATTTCTTCTAATCCCTATTTAGTACTGTACGTTGGAAACTTAAATTAGATTATTTCCATAGAGATGTGACTCCCTCTAGACTGGGTGTTAAATTGCATTAGGTGGAAATATGTCTCCACCCATTCCAAGTGGATCTTAATTACTTTACTGGAATCCTATAAAATAGGAAACATTTTGGAGAAAGTGGGAGATTCAGAGAGAGCAGAGAAAGACAACAGAATGCCACAGAACCATGAAGCAGAGAGTCTAACAGCCAGCGACTTTTGGAGATGAAGAAGGAAAATGCCTCCTAGGGAGCTGGAGAGGAAGCTAGCAGGTGACGCTGTGTTCACCATGTGCCCTTCCAGCAGAGAGAGGAACCCTGACCACGTTCACCATGTGCCTTCTCACTTGAGAGAGAAACCCTGAACTTCATCAGCCTTCTTGAATCAAGGTATTTTTCCCTGTATGCCTTAGATTGGATGTTTCTATAGACTTGTTTTTTCTGTTCTTGTTTTTGTTTTTGTTTTTGGGGGTGCATGGTCTGGGAATCGAACCCAGGTCTCCCGCATGGAAGGCGAGTATTCTAACCACTGAACTACCCATATAGACTTGTTTTAATTGGGACATTTCCATGGCCTAAAAACTGTTAACTTGTAATTTATTAAATTCTCCTTTTTAAAAGCCATTCCATTTTGGGTATATTGCATTCTGACAGCTAGTCTGGCACAGAGGAGGCCTGTGTCTTTCCTTTATCATGATTGAAAGTGGGATTCCAACAGCTACCCCTTCCCAGGGGCCACAGACTCCTTCAGTAAGTCTGTCCCCTTTAGGCCTTATCAGCAATTACTCAAGTACCAGTTTCCATGTTCACTAAATCTTAGGCTACACGAATGATTTTCTGAAGACTCCTCTCACCAAATCAACCCTTTGTCCTCTCCTGTGCACACAAGATGGAGGTTAACCCAAGGGTGGAAAAACAAATTCCACAGCTTTTACCCTGCCCTGCATCAATGGGCTTCCAGCTGATGATAGTCTTGCTTTATAGCATTTGCTGCAATATGAGTAAATATTCAAGTAATAATAATAAAGGGCAAGCCAGATAAACATATTAATGTGAATACATACATACATATATATATACCAAATCAATACACTTAAATAGATAAAGATGGGTAAATCAATACACTTAAATAGATAAACACTTATATTTATCTATAGATAAATACTTATATTTATCTATATAAATACTTATATTTATCTATTTAAGTATGTTAATACCAGATGTGGTGGAGAAGGTGTTTGAGTTTTTTTTATTTAAAATACATTTTATGGAGCACCTGCAAAATTCATTTGCAGGATCCTGCTTGACACCTCTAAGACATGAGAGATAAATTCTAGAGACATGCCATCTGTATCATTGTCCTATTTCTACTGTAACGAATTACTATTAACAGTGGTATAAAGCTTCATTTTCTTCTGGAATCAGAAATCTGAGAAGGATCTTTCAGGGCTAAAATCAAGGTGTCAACAGAGCAACATTTCTTCTAAAACAGAACCGTTCCTTGCCTTTGGCACTTTCCAGATGCTGCTTACCTTCCTTGGCTTGAGGCCCCACGTCACTCTGACCTCTGCTTCTGTTACCACATTTCCTTTTTTTTGATTGACCCTCCTGCCTCGCCTTTATAGGGAACCTATTCTTCTTACCCAGATAATCCAGGATAACCTCCCCAAGGTCTCCTCAAGACCCTTAACTTAATCTCATCTGCAACATTCTTTTCACCATGTAAAGTAATGTATTTGGAGGTTTTGGGGGTTAGGATGCAAATGCTGTTCTGGAACTATTATTCTATCTACCATACCATCCTTAATAAGAGGACCCAGGAGGAGAATTAAAATAATAATCATAATAAAGCAGTTATAAATACGAGTGGTTTAAAGCATGAACTTAGGTAATTACTTAACCTTTTAAGCAGTTTCTTCATCTGCAGAATGAAGATAATAATATTACCTGCCTCACATAGTTATTATGAGTATTAAGTGAGTTAATATTTTCAACATGCTGAGTACAAGTGCTGGATCAAGATCAATGCTATATGTGCTTTTAAAAAGCCCCAAGGGAGGACACTCCACATTGCAAAGTTGACTTGGGATCCAGCTGCTTCTTATTTGGCCAAAACTGTATTACATATTCCAGAATCAATAGCAGCAGGGGCTTATTAACTTACTGGGTGTTAATAAATCTCTGGAGTGATACAATATTGTATATATTTATTATTTTGTAGAAAATATTTTAACATGCTAACAGTTATCATGTGAGACCATGGATTATTTTTATATTCTTCATAGCTTATCTATATCCTATGTTTTCTTGTTGAACCTATATACTGATTATCACAAACATGGGGTTTAACTTAATCAGAGAAAAGGAAATAAGGCACGCAATTAAAATATACATGTGTGTATGTGTATCAAGATCATTGAAGAAGAACAGGGAAAAACAGAAAGAAAAAAGAAACTGTCTCCATACTCTACTCAAGCCACATAAGCTATGCCTCCCCCCAAATCCTTAATGGTTATTTTTTGTCCGTTGGTACAGTCTAGATTCCTGGACCTAGTATTCAAGACCTGTCAGAAACTGATGTAGTTCACCCTTCCCACCTGTAACTCGTCTTATCCCCTTGTTCCTGTGAATAAGTTCAGCAAAGAACTATTCAGCAGAGGATGTGAAACTCTGCGCTCTGTGTTGGTTCTACAACTATGAACAACAAAAGGGTCTCTGCTCTCAATTAGTTCATCTGAAAGAAGAGGCAGACTTCTACACAACAAAAGATAGTACCATGGTCTCAGCGGCACTTTTGTTATTGCTGTTGTTAAAAGTAAATGCCATGGTGCTCGCTTCAGCAGCACACATACTAAAATCAGAATGATGTAGAGAAGATTAGCATGGCCCCAGCGCAAGGATAACACACAAATTCGTGAAGTGTTCCATATTAAAAAAAAAAAAATTAAATGCCAAGAAAAAGCAAAAGAGTGCATGGTTGATTCTAATAGGGCCAGGCCTGGCTTCATGGGACTGACCTGTGCAGTCAGCACCTTTCGCTTAATTTAGTGCTATGCTGCTGCTGTTTTGAAATTTTTAAGAATTTTTGAGCAAGAGGCTGCACATTATTGTTTCGTATTGAGTCCTGCATATTATGTAGTATTATGAGTCCCAAATAATTTAACAGTAGGGGCATATTCTAAGTGGAGGCTTCAAGTACATCACAGGGAAAACCTAAGTGAAACAACCCCTCCTATGTTTTGGATACATTGCCAAGAACTTCAAGGAGAACAGTAATAACTGTATGTTAGGGCATCAACGAGACATGGGCAGAAAGACTAATAATGCCAAGTTGTAAGAGTAGCCAGTACTGCTAAATAGATGGAGATCCAGCCATATGCATAGCAGAGAAGTTTTCTGGGGGACATAACATTTAAAAGCTACTACTGCTTCCAATTTATTTTATATGAATAACCTCATTTGACTCTCACACCTTCTGTGCATTGCTTATGTGTATGTTCATTTCAGGAGAATAGTGAGAAAGTAGGCTCCGAGAAGGTAAGTAAATTGACCAAGAAACAAACTTGCCAGAAGGCAAACCTAGCATCTCTCTGAACCTGCAGTCACTTGGGGGGGGGTGACAGCAATTCAAGGTCCTGCCACAGTTTGCAACCAACTGACATCTGTTTGGGCTGTTAAAATGTGTAAGAAAAGGTCTGAGGGTCTCACATTTCAGATTCATGTTTTTGAATAGATATCCTGTGGTCTGATGCGTGATCATCACCACTCCAGTTTATTCAGGTTTATTTAATTGCTGCTGCTACTGTTGCTGTTTGAATTTTGACGCTAAAAAATATATAGCATCTCTAAAACTGATAAATGCACACACATATGTATTTATATATATGCACATACATATATCAGCTTTTTATTGATATATACATTCATGTTTAAAATTCCACCAGATTCTTGGCTACCAACTTGCATCTTCTTTACCCACCACCCTTAATCCTTGGTCCCTAAGCAGTAGAAAGAGGGGGAAAAAGATTTTTCTAGGGTTTAACTTCCTTTCTCTTCCCTTCTCTCTTTTCCTTCCTCCCTCCTATCTTCATCCTTTTCTCCCTTTTTTTCCTTCCTTCCTTCCATTTTTTCTGCTCCCCTTCTTCTTTAACAGTTTCCTTCTTTTTTTCCTTTCCTCCTCCTTGTTCTTTTCTTTTCATTTTTTTTTCAGAAAATTTGTAGGCTTCCAGAAAAATCATGCAGAAGATATAAAATTCTTACATGTCCCTCTCATCCAGCTTTCCCTGTTGTTAATCTTTTGCATTATTGTGGTGCCTTTGTTATAATTAATTAATAAAACAATACTTTCTCTTCACTTTAATGAGGATTCATGACTCCTAAGTCATGCTGTCCAAACTCAGGGATATCACTTGGGCTGCTTATTTAAAATGCAGATTCCTCCACCTCATCCCTAGAAAATTTGATCCACAGGTCAGGATTGGGGCCTCGGGAATACACATAAAAACCAAAAACAAAAGCAAAACAAAAACAAAAACCAGAAAAACCCAGGTGATTTTGATGCCCTCTGAGGAATACTGATCAAATCTTGTCTAACCTTCTCACCAATTTTCCTAGAAATTGAAACTCAGAAAAAAGAGTGATTTCCCTAAATTCAAATGCTGATCTAGTAGCAATTTTAAAGACAGAAGTTCCATACCTGGTCACCTGATTCCTACTTCAGAGCCCTTAAAACACAGGTTTCTAGAAATCATTGAAACGCAGGAGTCCCTAAGACAGTTTTGCCAGTGCCTAGAAAAGTACAGGATTTTAGGAAAATCATGCTGTTTCCATCTTCTCATCTGATAGTGGAAAACTGACTCAAATGAATGTGTAGGGAGGGTGGGCCACAGTGACTCAGCAGGCAAGAATGCTTGCCTGCCATGTCAGAGGACCCGGGTTCGATTCCTGGTGCCTGCCCGTGTAAAAAAAAAAAAAAAAAAAAAAAAAAAAAAAGAATGTGTAGGGAAATCCTAGAAGGGAAAGGCATCAGAAAAGAGGAACTTCCAGGTCTGCCATGGAATGAGATGGATTGAGATGGAAAATCCATGGAAATGAGATGGATTGGCCTTTTGGCATCCACCCTTCTATTTCCAGAATGGTCCCCATATGGCAGACAGCATGGGCATTTGGAAACACGAACCATACCCAGACACCCTCAAACCTGGCACAACACCCTCCATACCATCCTTGGAGTAGTAGAAACAACAAGAAAATAGAGACCAAACAGGTTGGAATACAAATCCTGCCTCTGACACTTCTAAACTGTGGGACCTGGGGCAAATTGCTTCAACTCTCTGTACCTGAGCTTCAAGATTTAATCCAAAGGAAAAAAATGACAACTAACTCAGAGGATTTGTGGTTGATAGAGTGCACGATATGCTAAGAACCCAGGCTTCTCTTCTTGTCAGCTGTGATCTTGAGCAGGTTGCTTAACCTCTCTGGGATACTTAAGGATTATGATCGTGCCTATCTTGGGTATGTAGTGATTGCAATAATATATCTAATGCTCTTGGCTGAGCAAGGGGCTTCTAGTAAGAGCTCAAGGAATGCTATCTATGTAAAGCACTGGGTAGATGCTCAATAAATCAGTGGGAAATAAAATGAGTAGGAAAAAGAACAGTCTTGCACAGTGTAGTTATACAATGTGATGTGACCAAGACACCACATGTGTCTCCTTTGCAGGAATGCTCTCTGAACCTAGTGAATTTCCACTGTTAGGGGAGAAATAGGGATGGTAAACCAGATTAGGATAATTGTTTTTCTTGGAAGCTGAAAAACAGCAGTTCGCCTCCAGCACCTCTATTACTGTAACTCCAATTCACTCCCCAAATCCCACTGAAGTAGTGAATGAAACTTGAAAGCGGCAAGAGGAGAGAGAACACTGAATTGAGGAGAGGAGCCAAAAGGCTTCAGGCTTCAGTTTGATCCTCTCCTGAGTTTCCCCACCCTGTCTTTGCCCCAGGCCTCTGCAACTTTCCTCTTTTGTGCCTTTTGGAGAAAACAGTCTTTTTCCCTGCTGTTTGCATGTAAGGGACTTTTCTTTTCTTTGTGGGCAACTCCAGAGCAAGAGAAAGCGTATTTAGGTGCTGAGAGCCAGACCCCAGGTTCATGGTAGGACAGAGTCTAAAAGGAATGAGAGGGCAGGGCCAAGGGCTGCGGTTGCACATGCAGAGAATGAAGCTTCTAGTCAAGGCCCTCATGGCCAGTACCTGTTTTCACCAGGCAGGGCCACATGAGAACCCCGGGGTCAAAGATATGTGCCTGTCAGACTTGGGATGAGCCCTGGCCCCGCCACTAGCTTTATTTTTAACCTGTTGAAATCTTAGTTTCTACAGCTATAAAATGGGATAAGATAACATTTGGCACCACACTCAATGAAACGTGGCTTTTCCTCCTCTCTTTTTCCTCCTTGTACTTTCTTCTTTTCCTTCTCTTTCTCTGCCTCTTCCTCCTCCTTATTCTTCATGTCCTTTTAAATCCTCACCCTTATCCTCCTCTCTTTGTTCATCTTCTCCATTCTTCATCACCATTCAGAACCAGGGGCCGTGCTTTGCTCATCTCTGCACCCTCCCCCACAAAACCTTGCACATAGCAGGTGCTAAATGGATATTTATATAATGTGGAGACACAGTCCTCAACTATTCTGTCTCTGCAGGTTAGAAAACACTCTTCTGTCTGTGCTCTTACCAGTAGGTACCAGCTAGGGTAATATGAACACTTCCAAGTAAGGAATTGGAGAATCATAAAAACGTACAACTGCAGAGCAGGCAAACCCACAAGGTGCCCTCAGTCCTAACTCTGACTTTGTAGAAAAGACAAAGGAGGCTCAGAGAAGGGTAGGGGTTTATCCACAGTCCACTTGGGGGCAAGGGCACAGAGGTCCTTCTTGCTCCTCATCCATGTCCCTTTCTCTGTTTCAATGCCTCTCTCTCTCTCTACTGGTGAGTGTCCTGCGTTTCTGATTCATTCAATCATTCAATCACCCATGCATTCTCCCAAGAAGTGTTTAATAGCACTTACCATGTATCAGATGGCCCTGGGGCTAGGCACTGAGCATATAGCCATAAGTAAAAATGGGTCTGACTTCTATCTTCATAGGACAAACTTATAGCCTTAAAATCATGATCACCCCACTTCATCTCCATCAATATACACAAATAGATGTTCAATTTTGAATGACACTATGTGCTTGGAAGAAAAAGTTTAGGATGCTGCAGGAAAAAAAATAAAAGGTGGAGCCTATTGAACTGGACATGGATGAAGGCATCTTGATGATGCAACTTTTAATAAGAAGTCTTACGAGTAAAGAAAATGCTATGAGCAAGGTTTGTTTGTCTTCAATGCCCACCTGGGAGGCGCTTTCTTTTCTCTTTCCCTCATGTAAGGCTTACATGGTCTTCAGGACCCAGTGTGACTATGGCTGATACCAAAGTCCTTCCCACATCATCCTAACCCTAAAAGAGCTATCCCTTCTAAATAGATCAAGGTTTCACTACAAGAATATATTTTTATCATTTCGATTCATGTTCACCAAACTTTTTCAAATACAGTTGAGTCAGTTTGCCAAGGCAAATCTATCAGGATTTAAAAAAAAATATCTGGATTAGACAGAGCCATGCTTATGTGGTAAATAAAGTCTTTGGCTATGTAAGAGCAGAGGCCTGGTCTGAAAAATTCCAGCAACGAATTACCTACTTGAATCAGTCATATAAGCCACCAGCTGTTATATGTGGAATAATGAAATTTGTTAAAGCAACGTGAAATCTTAATCAAGAGATTAGAAATAAAAGAGTGGGGAGAAAAGAAGGGGGTATTTGAAGATGGAAGACGTGAATTGAATTCTATTTCTGTTCTTAACAATGGCTACTACTACCAACAACAACAACAAAAACATTCCTAGGCCTTACGGAGTTCTAAATACATGGCAGGCTCTGTGCTAAGAATTTCATGTGTATTTATTTCTTACCATAACCCTATTAGGTAGGAATTATTGTTAGTTTTACCTTAATTTTGCAGATGAAGTTATTGAAGCTTGGAGAGTAGTTTAGTTTCTTGACTGCTAAAACAAATATTATACAATGGGTTGACTTAAGCAACAGGAATTTATTGGTTCACAGTTTTGAGGCTTTTGAAGTCAAAATTGAGGCATCAGCAAGGCCATACTTTCTTCCCAAAGATTTTAACATTCTGTTGCTGGCTCCCAGTTATCCTCGGTCCTTGGCTTTTCTCTCGCATGGCAGTGCATATGGTAGCCTCTTCTGGCTTCCCTCTTTCTGACTTTTCACTATGCCTCTAAAGGTCTCCAGGAGTCTGGATTAAAGCCCAACCTGATTCATTTGGGCCACACCTTAATTGAACTAACCTCATCGTAAAGTCCTAGTAACAATGTGTCCACACCCACAGGAATGGATTAAGAGTAAGAACATGTTTTTTTCTGGGGTTCATATCTCTGAAACATCACAGGTAGGTTCAGTAACTTGCCCAAAGTAACACGTTTACTGATAATGAATGAAACGTTCAAGCTGAGTGGTTTCGTCCCAGAGCGCATACACTGTACTCACCTGCAAGTACCAGGCAATCTTTTTACACAGCCACAGTTTGCATTAAGTTTTCTAACCTAAAATAGCGAGGGTGGAGGGTACAGTGAATGACTTCTAAAGTTTCTTTGTGTTATAAGAGGACTATTTTTTGGCTTCCCATGAGGATCAAGAGAGGCTTCCTGGAAGAGGTGTGTAAAGACCCCAAGTTTGAAGAAATTCTCAGCCTCCTGGGTTGCTTTCACTTGATTTCAAACTCCCATCCTGCAATTCCTTGATTATTTATAGAAGATATTCCCAAAGGGGGCAGCTCCATGCTCTGCCTTGCAGATTGCAAAGAGAGATAAATAATACATTCTTCATTCTCTTACTCGCTGGGGAAATTGGGGCCTGTGTTTACATCGCTTCCTTGGTATTTATCCTCCTGCTGGCTGTTCCATCCCTCTATTTCATGTTGTTATTTTACTTCCATTAGGGGAGCTGAAAAAACATGAGAAGCCATTCTCTTCCACCCCAATCCTCAGAGGGCATTGCTCGGTCAAAATCAGCATCCTCTCCCTTGTAATTTTCCCTACAAACATCTCATTCAAGAGGCATTTTCTTCCCTCTGAGTATTAATGTCCTGATGATGATAAAAATAAATCTCTCTCTCCTTCTCCCCCCATCACATACGCACGAGCGCGCGCACACACACACACACACACACACACACACACCAAAACAAAACAAAAGGGAAAAAAAGAGACCAGAAAATCAATTGCCTGCTTGGTTCATTTCATGTTTATATCCTTCTGGATTTCCTCTCTGGGCTCCTGAGAATTGCATAGTTAGCAGTTAGGAAGGGCGGGCTGGGTCACTGCAGTTTTAATGTGGCATGCCTGTCTTCTGTGGCTTTTCTTCTTTGGGAAGGGGCTGGACTTTATTAAGAAACCTTCTGGACATATGAGCCTCCCTTATTTATCCACCAGATCTATGGAGACATTGATGTAGTCCATTATGTACGGGGAACTGTCAGGAGTATTTATTATTTTTCAGTATTTTTCTGGAAGTGGAGGCATTGCTTCAGGAAAATACTGCGGTTTTGTCAAAAACAATTTTGATCACTGTAGTCCTTATTTGGTTAAATTTTCCTCACCATTGCTTGTCAATGAAGGACAAACATATACTGAGCATCTAGCTAAGTGCCAAGAACTGTGACAGGCACTTCAGTTGTGTTATTGCATTTACTATTTTTAAAAAAAGGTATTGAGGAAGCCATCAACATCTTCATTTCATAGCTAAGAAACTGAGACTCAGTATAAATACAATTCTGAATGGGAGATTTTTAGAAATCTTTGCAGCCCAACGTTTTAGGTTTGCTTCTCTATGATAAGTTTTGAAAGTCAATGCAGTACAGCCCACACGATTTGAGTTCCTTACAAGCTGTATGGCCCTAATAAAAAATAAGAACCTCTCTGATTCTTATTTTCTTACCTTCACTGGAATAAATGTGAATGTGTGAAATGTGGAAACAGAAATCAGAGCCAGAAATTCTGGCACCATCATTTACTAATGCTGTGTTTTTTATCAGCTTCCCTAAAAGAAGTTTCTGAGATAAGGATTAATGCGAGTGCTATTTCTTAAGGAAATGGTCCCAGGATAAACTGATAAGGGAGGATCAAGAGAGGGACAAATAGATGCATCTTAAAATTGAAAAGATGTATTCTTTCTATCCTATCAGATTGGCCAGTAAGGGGGGAGAGGAATGGTCTTTGTCATATACAGTAGAACAAACATTAGTAATTAGCAAGTGGGCAAATTTATCAAAAAGCATTAAAAAACATTATGAAATTGGAGGTTAGATTTTTTTTCCAGTAGAAGCCCAGAACAAGAGAGAGAGGCAGCCTTCTTTAATGGAAAATGATACATAAGCATGTACTGACATTTACATAAAAAGGAGATAACATAGAATACTTTAGACTGGGATGAAACTTCCTAGACTCCAAACTCCTCACAGGGACAAATGCTCTGAATGATGCCCCATTGCTCAGGAGGGTAAATTCAAGTTTAGTTTACTTTTACCTGACAGTGTAGATGCTGCAGAAATCTCTAGTTCAACTGCCATCCATGAGCAGCCTGACCTGAGCGACACTGAACACCCACCCCCTTTTACCAGATCCCAACAATGTCCTCTCCCCCCCACCCCCCACACACATATTCTCTCCCATCCTGGCCCTCCCCTTGCAAGGCAGCTGCAGCATCCTTTCATTTGCTCACTATCTGGTCTCAATTCCTTCTTTGTTTTTTGGCCCTTGGAAATTTCTCTCGTTTTCTTGTGAATTCAGCTGTGCATTTAAAACAATCTGTCATATTATATCTAGGGTTTCTAAGTATCTTGCATAGCAGCGGAGGTTTATCCATTCTCTAGTTCATTCTATGGCCCAAACCAGAAATCTGATTTTAGAGTTATCTACACATTTTCCAAATCTCATGTTCTTATGAAGCTGAGAGAAAATTTTAGTATCACATGTATTAAAGATCTCTTTGAATGAGAATAAGCATGATTAAACAAAGCAACCCTGCATTTCACCAAGTACCAAAGCACTCAAAGGTTTTACCTCTTTCTAGAGCTTTCCAGGGCCCTCCACTGTGCTTCCTCAGCCCTGCACAAATCTAGAACTTTAACATTCCCCCTTACCAGATCACATCCTCTGTAGAAGCTAGACTGTTCTTTCCTTTAATTTGTTTTCCAATTTCCAGAATTATATCTCACACCAGAGTATGTACTTTGTGCATATTTATTGAAATAATGAGTAATTTTTCCATCTTAAAACACAACAGATGGGGGGCAGTGTGATGGTGGCTCAGTGGCAGAGTTCTCTCCTGCCATGCTGGAGACCCAGGTTCGATTCCCAGTGCCTGCCCATGCAAAAAAAAAAAAAACAAACCAAAAAAAACACATCAGATAGGTGAGCAGTGGGGAGAAAAGGTCTTAGATATAATGGTTTGGATCAATTGGAATGAATTAGGCATTCTTCATTTCACAAATGTTAATTGAACACTTACCATAATTGTAGCCACATTTTATATCCCAGAAGATAGTAGGTACACTTTGTTTGATGGAATAACTTTTTTTCAGGAATTGCATTTAAATTCTATTTCAATAAGACTTTCTAGTGTGTGTATGTGTGTGTGTGCATGTGCACATGTGTGAGTCCTCTCTTACAAATAGTCAATGTGTTTTGTATGGTTCAAAGACAAATACTTCAGCATAGTAGCAGAAATACCTGCTGAAAAAGCCTGCTTGGGTTTGATATTTTCTAGTTTTGTGACCTTCAGAAAGTTACTTTCCTTCACCCATTATCTGTTTCTCCTGTGTGCTTTGTATGGTTGTTATGAGAACTATAAATAACGTCTTTAAAGCATGGCCCATAGTAGGTCCTCAGTAAATCGCAGCTGCTGCTATTACCTCGCAACATAAGAATCTTTTTCAAGTGTGTTGACTCCCTTATTAAATCTGTTTCCCACGTTCAGTGCTGGGATGCTAGTTTTCTTTAAAATAGGAAACAATATGACTTCTTACTGGTTCTAATCCTGTCAAATATATAATGTGATGGGTAATTACACCAGTTAGGACAAAGCAAGATTGAGCTTGCACATTTTCTTGAGACATCAAGTTAACACAAAACAAACCTATTTTGCTGACATTTCCAAATCACAGCTAGCAGTAGGTATATAGATACCACTATAACATTGATGCTTTGAAATTCTCTAAAAAGCAAACCTATTTGCTAGGACAACAAATCAACCACATTGGCTACTGTGAAAATTTCAGGATGTCCAGATGAGCCCTTAGGGCATCAAAGAATGGGATATCTTACTGCCCTCTGTCTCTGAACGGATAGCATCTCACAGAGACTTTCTACCACATTACCACATTACTCTCATCTGGTGCCAAGAATGTGCTGGAAAAGCCAACAGGAAATGAAAACTAGCCAATTTGAGAAATTTTCTCATGACTATTTTATTTCCCAATGTATGCTTTCATTGATCTCTTAGAAGTGTTGAGGCTGGAGTGGAGAACAATAACCTTAGGCAATGCATGGTCTGACCTTGGCAGAGGTCTTTCCCTTTGCCTTTCCTTGGCAAAATGGTTAAGTTTTCCATGAGTAAAGAGCATAGCCATGGAAAAAAACTGATCTATAGTTCCCCTGCCTACTTATTGAAAGGAAGCCATGGAAAGGATGGTAGGGAAAATATCGAACTTGGAGTTCTATCACTTAGAAGCTTAGAAGTATTGAGCAAATTGTTGTACATCCCCAGGGTATCATTTCTCATCTATAAAATGGAGTCAATGTCTAGCTTATAAGATGAAAGTAAAGATCCCCTGAGAGCATTTCTGTGAAAACAATTTATAAATGTTAAATTCCTGTACATGTGGAATGCTTTTTATTCTTGCCACCTTTGTCACTAAAGGAAAATGAGACATTTCATTCATCTTCAGACTAATATCATTTCTAACATTGGCTTATCTACAAATGGGCAATGAGCTGAAATAAGACTATGAAAATGTCTTGAACTGCATTTTCCACATATATTTATCTTTTCTCATTATCTAGAAGTTCCTTGATCTACTGGGTACTGACAGGTACTGTGGTGTTCCTACAGGTGTGGAAAGGCTCTTCAAAACCCACAGTGCATCATGAGTGAGTCTAGCTATCTCAATCTGTGATGCTGGCTTCTAGTCAATTCAACGCATTGTTTTTGAGGCACAGCACCAAACACCACAGAGGATTTCCAAATGTTAAGGACTGGGGGTTGGTTTGGAAACTAGATGACTTAGGGAGCAAATGATTGCTTGTCTCCAATATCTAAAGGGTGGTTGCTGGGCAGGACTTACTCTTCGAGCCCACTGAAAGCCCAACAAAGTGCAGCTCCTGCGAGACCAACTCTAGCTCAAAATAGGGAAGAACTTTCAGGTACACATGATGAATGCTTCATGATCTGTTCGGCCCTGTCACTGGAAGAATTCAGATGACAAGCTCAGGTTTATTGCTGGCCTAGTAAATGCCTCTGAGGAATAAGATGCTGCATCAGATGGGGATGGCATCTAGGTAACATCACAGTCATTCTGGAGTCTGGGATTCCATTATGCCAAATAGGTAGATATTCAGAATCATTTAAAGCAATCTTCAAACTGCAGGTTATTACTCTGTGATGTACTTTTCTCTACTGAGGTCACAGATTACCTCCTTCTGAGAAGCAAATGTAAACATTTTTTTTAATTTAATGTTTTATTTTTCCCTGTTGGGGACATTTGTTTTCAAAGGTGCTGATTCCTTTGTGTGGAGAGACCCATTGAAAACTGTTTGTTTTCTTATTATCATGCCAGAGCAGGACTGCAGAAAGTAAAAGATGGCTTTGTACTTTTGAATTAGATTCTCTTTCTTTTTGTTTACTGGCATTTACTATATGAGCTTGGACATTGGAATTGGAATTGTTTTAATCAATCTGCAATTTAATGCGCTCAACCCACGTGGGAAACAAATATAATCATCTACCCATTTATCTCAGGTTTCCCTGAAGTGGGTGGCATGACATCTGTCTTATCTTTGACTCATCCTCTTATCTTAGGCAAGTTAACTTCACCATACCTCAGTTTTCCCATCTCTAAAATGGACAGGTTAGATCTAGCTGGGCACTCAACCTTCCAGCTTTCTAGTTCTTGCCCTCAGTGACTCTTTTTCCAGGTTATCTTCAGAAATCTTACAAAATTCTACTTTTAAAATGTAGTGTATGTAGTGTATTAAATGCCAATCTTACAGAGGATTTAACAATATTTTTTCTTGCAAAACAAGCCTCTTACAATATCAGAGCTCAGGCAAATATTGGTCCAATGCTCAACCCAGGCATCATAAAGGAATCCACTATTTTTCTATTACTGAAAGCAAACACACCATAGAACCTGCCATGCTTTTGCCTTGATTAGAAGGTATTTAGAGGTACAACTGTGTTTCTTGGTTACAGATCTGACTGGGAAAATAATTCCTAATACTCTTATTTGAAGACTCTAAATGCATTTACTTTATCCCATGTTGTTCGTCTCCTTCTGCTGTATATGTCCCTTTGTGAGGTTTATGTATTTCTATTATTTTCCAGGTTTGAGATTCTTATTTCCAGGGTAGAATTACAAAGGAGAGAGCAATTGAAAACATCTGCTCTGCTTTCCGACACTGAGCAGGCGCCCCCTGCAAGCTTCCTTCTGCTGCTGGATAATTAGGTACAACTAGAGGTAGAATTGTTTTTACCTTTGACTGGTATTCTCTTCTTGGCAGTAACTGAATGAAATGCACTGGATAGAGTGCTCTTTTCTCACCCACTGAATGGATGTGCCTGTCACTCACCCTGATTAGGAACACCTATCCCATGCAAGAGAGGGGTGGCAGAAATCTTGATTAGCTGAACACTCTAATGCTTCTGTTTGTTTTCCTAAAGCTTGAGCCATGCCTAAGGCAATGTAACTAATAGATTTGTCTTTGTTGCCATGGGAAAAAAATAGAAGAAAAGGGTTTCTCCTACCATGAGTTTCCAAAGTGAATGAAAGTTATAGATGCCAAAGAACCTGTCTACGCTGCTGAATTAGATACAGTCTTACTGGCAGTACAACACAGTAACTGAGAGTTGAATAAACAACTATATACTGTTAGAGATGGAAAGAATCTATAGTCTTCTCATCCAGGCCTGTTAATTCACAAATGGGTAAACTGCAGCCCAGAGGAACAGGCTGGCAGATATTATTAATAACACCTGTCATTTACTGAATACTTACCATGCATTAGGCACCATGGAAAGAACTTAACAAGGACAGACACAATCCTCATGAAACCTTTCTGCATTGAGTACATTGAGTACCACTTTTCTTCTTCTTCTTCTCCTTCTCCTTCTCCTTCTCCTTCTCCTTCTCCTTCTCTCCTCCTCCTCCTCCTCCTCCTCCTCCTCCTCC
>PVIY010042314.1:0-21056 GCA_004026745.1 Myrmecophaga tridactyla
GGGAGGGGGGAGGGAAGGCACCACGCCCTTGGGAGGGGATCACAGTTGGATTTGGGCCAGCAGGTGTGAGGGCACATGGAGGACAAGGGACCCCGTTTGAGGGACCCCATTCAAGGCAGGGGGCAGCGGGCGTTGGGCTGGGAAGCCCCACCTGGTGGAGCTGAGGCCCTCGATGGCCGACAGCATGTCCTCATCATACGAGTCGTCCTCCGACCGCCCCTTGGGAGACGCGCTTCTGGAATCAGACACCCCAGGTGAGCACCCTGGGGACGCCACACACACCCACTCAGAAGCAGGAGTGTGGAAGGCATGATTCGCCACTTGGGGTTCCCAGGTGCCTGCAGAGGCCATGGAGCCTCCCACAGGATGGCTGAGGGCGGTCTTGTGCCCCTGAGGCTCAAAGAGGACAAATACAGGCCTGGCATCACCCAGATGGTCAATGGCCCAGCCAGAAGCAGAGGGCAACAACCCCAGTCTAGGGCCTCATCAGCTATACTCAACAGCATTGAGACTGAAACATATACCAACCCTCGGCCCAATAAGGCGCTCAATAATTGCTCGAGGCTAGCTGAAAGAGCCACAGGCCAGGGAGTTCTACATCCTGGAAACACTTTGGCCCGAGCCATGGCAAACCCCTGGTGGGGCCAGCCTGCCCAGGGGCCAGGAGGGCAGGGCACAGCTGGGCAGGGAGAGGGGGCAGCACACGTACCTGTCAGGGGCCCGGTGGCGCCGCAGGGGAATGGCCTGCAAGGGAAGGGCAAGGGGGAGAGAGTGGACGAGCCCAGGCGTCTGTCCCCTGACCACATTTACCTCTCCACCTCTGGGTGCACAGGCAGCACATGGGGACTGTCTGAGCTGTGGACGCCCTGAACTAAATCTGAACTGGCCAGGGGAGGATAAGGGCACTCACTCCTTGCCACCAAGGGGCATCCTCCAAAAGATTCCCTGCCCCAGCCCAGGAGGGAGGCCACAGAGGCTGCATCCAGCAGACAGAGGAAGTGAGGCTCAGGGCAGGGATGCTGAATACACGGGCTCCCCTGCCCCCCACCCCAGGGCCTTGCTCCTCACCCCCCGGGGGCATGGGGGTTACCTTGGGCCTCCGCCCGTTGGGGACAGGGGTCTTCTCACTGCTGCTCACGCTCTCGCGGTGGTTGAGGTGCGCAAAGGGCCGCGCGGCGCCCCAGGACTCGAGGTAGCGGGTCATCCGCACGGATGCCCGCATCTTCAGTGCCGCATCCCCTTTGGGCCTGGGGAGGTGCTGGCTGGGTGGGGGTGGCTGCTGGCTCTGTGGGCAGACACGGACATGGGGCCTGACACACCCCTTCCCCTCCGCCCAGAGGCAGGAGCCGCCACCCCCTCCACCCTCACTGAAAACGCAGCCCGCCCCGAGCTTTGGCTGCCAGGCAGCCATGGCTCAGCCAGGTGCTGCGTGGGGGGCCACGACACACATCCCTGGGGTAGACCCTGAGGCCCTGCCCTCACCACTGGTGTCTCAGCCAAGATCCCCTGAAAGAACTGCAGGTCTGGGGCCTTACCCAGTGGGAGTGCCTGGCTGGATTGAAAGGGGATGGGACCACCCCCCGACCTCTACCATCTCGAGGTTTGCAGAGACCCCTTCTCCCCAAGACATGCCCTGCCCCGCCCCCGGAGTCCCCATCTCCTCGGCCCCCACAGACAAGAACCTATATCCACAAACACCCACTAAGCCACAAACTCCTGGAAACTTCACATCCCAAGGAATCTGCTTGATACTCTTGGGAGAGAAACAGTTTTCAACCCTTAGACATGTGTCTCCTTAGCCAGAGGGGATGGGGTGGAATTCGGCCTTTGTGAGCATCCCGGAGCCCTGCAGAGAGCAACTCTGTATGTTTCTCCACCTTCCCTCCACTGGGCAACTCCCCCTGGGTCAGCAGCAGCCACCCGAGGTCACTGGTACCACTCAGAGGGCAGGGAAGGCACCCAGCTCTGTGAGTAGCTAACGTGCTAGCTAAGAGCTGTGGGCCCCAAGTAAAATGCTCCTGCTGGGAACCTCAGGTGTGCACGGGACCCCCCCACGGAGAGCCCCCAGCAACCGCCCCATCTGTGCTGCCCCCACCCCCACGCCCACCCCGAGCAGCCAGGCCGCCCTTGGTCCCTCTCCCCTACATATGCCCTCACACTGCAAACACAGTGGGACTCGGAGGCCACAGAGCAGCTGGAAGGCGGCTGCAGACCCCCCAGCAGGGATGGGAGACACATCTGGACACCCCTCAGTGGACACCCCTCAGTGGACACCCCTAAGTGGACATGCATAGTCATGGGGAGAAACGAGCACGTCCTCTGCATGCAGGAAGAGGGGGCCCCAGGGAGGCTGTTAAGTGAAGAGAGCAAAGGGCCGGACCGCGTGGGTGCTGAGCGGAATGAGGAAAGGAAACCAAGACATTCCAATTTGCACGTTTATGCATAAAAATCTCTGTGAGACGAATCACCAAACCCTCACAGTGATTCGCTTTAGGGAAGGATATGGCTGGCCGGGCACAGGGCTGGGAGGGAAACTTCTACGACACGCCCTTGATCTCTTTTGGATTTTCCATTATGGGAATGGAAACCTGTCCAATAAATGAAATCAAAGCTGGGGGTAGGGTGGCTGGATAAAACAGGATGCCCAGTGAAATACTGCATGGGACATACTTTACTAAAAAACTCACTCATTGACTATCTGAGGTTCAAATTTAATCGGGCGAACCATATTTTTATTTGCTAAATCTGGCAGCCCTGGGGGGTGGGGGGTAGAAAAGGACAGTGTTTAGGGCTTGCCTTCCTGACTATGGCTTAGGGGCTCTGCTTCATTCATTCAATAACAATCTGAGCGCTTGCTCCCGGCGAGGCCCTGTTTCACGCACTAGGATTGCAGCTGGCAAAGAGGAGGGTCCCCAGGCCTGCCCATATGGAGCGCACAGCAATGATAAGTGAATAAAAAGAATAAACCAGAGCACCGGGGACCATGGGAGCAGGTTTGAGGCACTGGGACCAGCGGTCAGAAAGGTCCTGAGGAGGGAAAGAGAGAGAATGGCGGGGAGAGGGCCTCGGGTTTGGGGCAGATTGTGGCTCCAGAAAGGAGAGAAGGAGGTGGGAGTGGTGGGTGGGGTCCAGGGCGGCGGGAGTCTGGGGGAAGGGGTTTGGGTTTTGCTCTAAGGTTTGAGTGGGGTCACGGTACCCAGGAGGGTTTTCCCCTGAGCTGGGAGCAGAATGTCACACGGGGCATCAAGGGGCACCCCCCCCCCAACCCCATCCCGGGAAGCTGGTCACTGGAGAATGCCAGTGGATGATGCGGAGGAAGGAGAACAGAGGCTCGAGGGGACCCGCCGGCCAGCCTGAGGCACCGCCAAGGCCGAGGCGAGAGGAAGCTGGAAAGCACCCACTGCAGTCAACATTCTTGAGTGAGCCCCAAGGATGATTCACCAAGTGGCCGCCAGACACACTGGCCTCGCGGGGGTGGAGAAGACTGGCCTGTGCTGGTGCGGGGTGGGGGTGGCCAGGCTGACCCCACCTGGCCTGCCGCTGGGGAACGGCCCAGATAGGGTCCCGGAGGAGTGGGGCCCGCAGAAGTGGGGAGGCAGCAGCCCGCCCAGCGGAGTCACGGTGGGTCAGAGTCCAGGCCCCCAGAGGTTCCCTGGCCATCCCCGGCTTTCCCCAGAAGATGCTTCCCCAAGGTGTGTCTTGAAAATGGGTCTTTTGGAAATCGAGGGAACTAAGAACACCTCGTGGAAAATAAATGAGTAGCGGCGACTACCTCGCGTGCTTACATGCGCCCAGCTCGGTGGTCAGAGCTGCACACCGATGAGCTGTCACCCTCCCCTCATGAGGCCGACACGTTGCTCCCATTTCACAGAGAAGGACACTGAGGCCAGAGAAGCCGTCACCAGCGACAGTGACAGAGAGCTCACTCCTCCTGCAGGCCTTTCCCCCCCACCACCAGTTGCAGGGAAAGCACTCTCCCTTGGGTGTCCGAAGCCCCAGGAGCTGGGACCCTGCAGGCTCTGAGCCCTCGTACCCGGGGGTCGATGACCAGGTAGGTGCGGATGTTCATCTCCTTCAGGTAGGGGTCCCGCTGCTGCCCGTGCCCATCCTCCACGTCAAACGCCTTGTCCAGGTGGTTCAGCGTCGCCTCCGTGATGTGCACCCGGCTGGGGAAACCGAGTCAGCCAGGGCCACAGGGCCCAGGGAGGGCTGGCACCCATATGCTGAGGCACAGGGGGCACGGCCAGCCCCATCCCCACCCCTTGACCCCAGGCCGGCCCCACCCTGCCCTCCGACTCTGTGCTGCCCAGCCAGGCCTCACCCCGGGACTCCGGCCGCCTCCATCCTGTTGGCCAGGGACACGTCATGGGACCACACGTCGTACTGCCACTTGCGTAGGCCGATGACGCCGCAGAGCACGTTCCCTGAGTGGATGCCCACGCGCATGCTGATGTCCACGCCCGTGGCCTCCCGCACCTGCCTGGAGTAGAGGAGGGCGGTCAGCCCGCCCCGCCCCACTCCACCGCCGGGCTGCCAGGGGTCCTCAGCTATGGGAAGGGCTCGCAGCACCCGCAGGATGGAGCATGCTTGCGCCGACGCGGCCTCCTTCTGCAGGGGGCCCGGCTCGCTGGCCTGCGGCAGGAGCAGCCACCCCTGAACCCAAAGGCTGGCTTTGGAGGGGAGTTCCAACTGCCCCTGGGCACTAAAGCTCAGGACCATGGACTGAAAGGCCCCTCTACAGACCTTGGCAATCTCTTCAAACCCCCCCAGGAGCTGTGCACTTTCCTGCAGCCTGGCCCTGCCCCGAGCACTGGCCAGTCTGGCCGAGCCTGCCTGTCCTCCCACCATCACAGGACCCCGCTGGGAGCAGGATGTCGGGGGGGAACCCAGGAAGCACTGAGGGCCAGTCCCCAAACCCTGGTGTCTTCAGGGGGGAGCAGGAAGCAGAGGGAGCCTGGGGTTGGATCCTGAGTCTGAGAGTTGCCTGCCCCGAATCCCTCTGCTGACACTACAGGCTCAGCCCTTGGGGGAAACAGGGCCCCTCAGCCCCATCCTTACACTGCCCAGCTCTGAGCTTCTGAGACCCTCTGCTGGGACTCAGGGCCCTGTCATAGGTGGGCCCAGTGGGGAGGCGCTGAGGGTTTGGACCCTGGCTGGCTGAGTGACCCAGGCAAGCTGTTTAGCTCCACTGAGCCTCAGTTCCCCCATTTGTAAAATAGGGGTGATGCCTGCCTGCCTTCTACACCCCAGGAGGCAGAAGGGGTCCAACACGGGGACAGGACCCGCCACCCCAGGCCTGCCCACAGCACCTACTTAATGGCCTCGCATATGTCCAGCCCCATCTTCACGCAGTTCCGGGCATGGGTGGGCAGGGACACAGGCAGGCCTGACACGCAGTAGTAGCAGTCGCCCAAGATCTTGATCCGCATGCACTCGTTGGCCTGTGGGACCAGCAGGGGCCAGGGGTCACACACACTAGCCGAACCCACTCCCCACCCTGGTGAGCCAGGCTCTTTCCAGGCTAAGGGCCACCTCCTGGGTTCCCAGCCACCAGGAACCTTCTTCTGGGCCTGGTGAGAGCATCAAGAACGCAGGGGGCTCTCCGGGAAGAGCCCCCAACCAAGCAGCAAGGGTGAGAAGTGTTACTCAGGCCAGCCGTCTGAGTGCCTCTGAGGGTGAGGGTCTGCCTCTGTTTCATCTGTCCAAGCAATGTTTAAGCCCCTACTGAGTGCCCAGTCCAGGGCCAGGCACTGGGACACAGCAGTGAACAAAATCCCTGCAACTGCAGAGCTCACGTGCTGGTGGGAGAATAAGGTGCTAAGTGATGAGGAGAAAAATGAGGCACAGGAAGGGAAAAGAAGTTCTCTTTGGAGAGGGTGACATTCGAGCAAAGACCAAAGAAACTAAGGAGGCAGCCGTGCCAGTCCCTGGAGGAAGAGAGGGCTTGAGAAACAGCAAGGCAGCCAATGGCTGAAGTGGAGCAAGTGGCGGGGAGAGGAGGGCAGAGAGGCAGTGGGTGCTGTAAAGCAAGAGGTCAGCTGGTACGAGGTACCCCAAGGGAGGACTATGCTGCTGGGTGGGTGTGGGAGGTAGAGGGGAGCAGAGGAAAGACAGGGGTGGGCAGAGAAGAGTCAGAGAAAAGTGAGGCAGGGTCACATGGGGAAATGGGTAGGGGAGGCCCAGGAGGGCTAAGGTTCCAGCAGAGGTTGTGCTGCTGCCAAGGAGACCCTTGGTAAGGCCTCAGAGAGGCGGCCACACATACCAAGGATCCGGGTGGAGTTTTAGGGAATCCGAAGAAGGAACCAGACCTCTGCTTTGGCTCTCTGGTCCCTCTTTCCACCCCGACCCCCACTCCACTGACCCTTGTGGGCACATGAACAGACTGCCCTGGCCTCTGGCGGGAAGGAGGCAATGGGGCCCAGTGCCTTCCTGCAGGTCACTCGGGGAATAAAGGTATCTCTCTGACCCCAGGTCCCATGTCCCTTCAGGCCTGGTGTATTACCCGGCCACACTGACCTGAGTGTGACGCCATCCCTCCCATGAGGCTCCCTGAATCTGCTCACACCTTCATGAGTAATCCTTTGCTAAACCCTCCTCCAGTTTCCCTACCTGAGTGTGTGCCAAATTGTTTACTGCTGGACCGTCTGGCACAAGCTGAGTTCTGAGTGGCCAGAGAGATAGGAGGACAGTGGCTTTCCTCAAAAGCAGCAAGAGGCTTGGAGAGGGCCCAGAGACGGGCTCAGGGCTCCAGCTGCCCTCAGGTCTATCCTCTCGGCCCAGCCCCGGCTCTCCACCAAGGGATCTGTGAGCCAGGGAAAGCCTGGCGGGAGGTCACAACTCCCCAGGCGGCTCTTCTCTGCAGCAGATTCACTGTGTCTCTGCCACAACCTGCGCAAATTGCGGCAGCGTCTCTGTAGGCCCTGGCTCTCAGGGGAAGTGACAATTCTGGAATCTGGTTGCTGGTAGAAGAGGCTGGGACCAGCCCTGGGCACTGCAGCTGGGAGGCCAGCACCAGCCACGGCCTCTCTTTCCCCACCTGCATGGGGCTGCTTACCTGGGCTGACCAGAAGGGGAGGGAGACTGTGTACAAGAGGGGAGGCAGGTCCTCGAGCATCACAGCAGGGAAAGGACCAGCTGTGCCTGACCCAGGCCCCTACCCCACATATAGCCTAATCGCTGGGGGTCCCACCTGCTGGGTCAGGAGAAGTCAAACAGCTCCTGAAGGAAGGCTCCAGCCAGACCTCTGAGTTGTCCAGGACCCTACGCCCAGGGCAGCACACCTTTCCACACCATGTGGTATTTTGCCACAATTTGGTTACCCCCTGCAACAGGGAGCTCACCACTGCTGAGAAAATCCCTCCTAGGGCTGAGTAACTCTGAACAAGAAAAGGTTCTCCCTAGTGGGGCCTGAACTTGCCTCTCACCAAAATCTAGACTAGTGATCCTCTCCACAGGGACTCACCTGTAGGGGGTTCTTAAAAACGCTGATGGTGCTTTATTTAAGCTCCCCATGCAGTTCAAATGTATAGCCAGGACAGACAGCCACTGCCTTAGATCCTAGTCTTCAGTTTCTACTTGGCTGCCACCTCTTCCAAGATGCCTACCTGACACCTCAGACTGGACTACCCAGGTCCCCCTGGTCCCCTGACCCCCTTCAAAGCACATGGCAGCAGCCTCGTGAGGGCAGGCCCAAGACCTCATACTAGCTCAGAGCCTGGTGCTTAGCAAGTCTCAGGATGCATTTGTGAGTAATAAATGACTTAGTACCCCCACAACAAAAACACACACACGCTAGGTCTGAGTGCTGCTCATGAGAACAAAACAGGCAGTAAATGGGACCCCAGGCAAGCCCTATCTGGTTGCCAGATCCCTCCCCACTTAGCTGTACTCTGGAGCCCCTCCTTGCCCAGTGTCCCTCCCCTGCTTGGCACTGTCCATGCCAAGTGTCCTCAGGTCAAGTTCCCACCCATTTTCTCAGCCCTCAAGTCCTTGCACACCTGCCCCTCATGACCTTAACCCCTTTTCACCCTATCTGAGCCACAGATGATGTCCTTCCATGGACACATCAAGCTTTCTCTATATTCTGGACTTTAGCATGTGCTGTTCCCTCTGCGCAGAACACTGTTCCCTTTCCTCTTCACCCTTCAGGCTTCTTTTTAGGTTTCTCAAGCTTTACTGTGCACACAATTCACTTGGGATCCTGTCAAAAGGCCGAGCCTGATTTGGGAGGTCTGGGAAAGGCCTGGCATTCAGCAGTTCTCCCAGGCTCCAGGTGAGCCAAGGCTGCTGGTCTCCATAGGGAGGAAAGAGCCATTGCCTCCTCCAAGCAGCCTTCTGGAACCATCCTGGAGTTCCCACAGCCCCCAGGAGTGCCGTCATTCTCACCCACCAGCCCTCTCACTCTGGGATGGGGCAGGACTCTGGCTGCCTTGGCCACCATGCACCCTCCACCTGGCAGATGCCAAGCTCTCAGAAGCATTTTCCAACTGAATGCTAAAATTCAGCCCAGGCCTCCCTGTCCCAATTCCAGCTCGGTGCTGGGTACATGACACCCCTATGGACACAGCGGGGTTGGGGTGCTTGTCTGACTTCACAGTCAACAGTGGGGATGGGTATGGCACCAGGTGGGGCAGGAGGATGGCCAGGGGCTCACCTTGGCGATCTGGTCAAACTTGCCAAACAGCTCGTTGAGCACCACCACCAGCTCCTTGGGGGAGCAGTCGCTGGCCAGCCGCGTGAAGCCCACGATGTCTGCATAGAGGATGCTGGAGGGTAGGGGGCAGCAGGAAGGTCAGAGCCAGAAAGACAGGGCGGCAGGGGTCCAAGGGACCATTCAGAGCCCCTGAGTACCCACTAAACCTGGGCCAAGGGCCTCACCCACCTTGGTCCCACCTCAGCCCCATCAGTCTCCACAGGAAGGGACAGTAGCCTCTGGCCACAAAGATGAATCAAAGTGCCAGAGGCTTAGCATTAAAGCAAACTAGAGCAACCCCCAGAGCAGGCAGTGCCCTTTCAAACCTCCAAAGTCCCCCAGTTGCTGCAGAGGGCTGACCGGCACTCTTACAGGCCATGGTCTGATAACACAGAAACTCTTCTCCTTTCCAAACCTGGATTTCCACCTTAAGCACAGACTTTAAGAACAAACACCACTGGCAAGATGTGAAGCCAGGCTCCCTGAAGCCAAACTCCATGCCCCATACAACACAATCTAGTCCTCATGCCACTCGTGGGTCCCATTCTACAGGTGAGCAAACTGAGAGTCAGGGAGGTTGAGACTCGCTGGAAGCCAGAGCTGTCGCTTGCACCTGCAAGCTCCTGGGTGGCACACAGCCCAGGGATAATGCCCACGCTTTGGAGACAGTTAGGTGGGAGATTGCAGGATCCACAACTTACACGCAAAGTAAGATTCTGCAACCCCTTTAAATCAGCCACAACAGGTGATAAGTTGGGGAGGTACTTGGCAGTCATGTGCCTAGCCCAGGTGTGTGTGGTGGGGGGCACCTCCTTTTGGAGGTGGGTGGGGGGTATGTATCCCTTTGAGAATCATCTGACGGGTAGAGACCCTTTTCCTCCCAACAGTCATGTTTGCTCACACAGTTTTGCAACTTCAGGGGGCTCCTGGATCTCCCCCAGCACCAACCCGATGGCCCAGATTTAAGAACCCTGATCTGCTCCCACCCCCTCGGAAAACAAACAGATTGAGGCCCAGGGAGGGGCCATGGAAGGCCATGATGAGCCAGGTCTCTGCCCCTCTCCCCAGTCCCTGTGTGGAGGTCAACTGCCCCGGGGCTGGGAGGTCATGGACCCAGCCCAGGGGACAGTGCCCACACACGCACGGCCCTGGAGGTGGCTGCCCTAGAGAGCACAGCCTGCACACGCACTGCCTGTGGCCGGGAGTGCTGCCCACACACGTGCTGCCCCAGTGCTCACCTGACGTTCTGGTGCCGCTTGACGTACAGACTGTGGAAGTTGTTGTCCGGCATGTAGCGGCGGTCGCCCCGCTCCTTAAGCCTCTCGATGATGGCCAGCTTCATGCCCATGGAGATGTGGGCTGGCAGCACCGACAGCAGCAGGTTCTCCTGGGTGCAGGGGGGCAGAGCAGTGCGGGGACCGGTAAGGGCAAGCAAGTGGCATCAGGCCTCAGGTCCAGCCAACTCGGCCTCCGCTCTCTCTGCCCACGCTGTCTACATGGCCCTCTGGCTCTGCTGGCCTATCTACTGGCCTATGCACTCCAGCCCCTGAGGCTGGGAGCTGTGGGGTGTGGGGTCTCAGGGGTACGGGAGGCCTGGGGGTTGTGGGAGATTATGAGGCACAAGGGAATATGGGGGGGCACTGGGGTTGTGGGAGTGGGGGTCTGTGGGACATGAGGGTTGAGGGGGACACGGGGGACTGTGGGACTGTGGGGGTGCATGGGGGACAAATGGGTTGTAGTGGGGACAAGAGGGCTGTGGGAGGCATGGAGAGGGCCTGGGGCCTGGGAGACAGATGAGGGAGACCTGGGTCAGGGCCAGGCTGTGGCTCCAGGGAGGCGGGGCCCTACCTGCTCCGGGGAGGGGGAGCCTACCTGCTCCAGGGAGGCGGCCCTACCTGCTGACGCTTCTCGATGCACAGCTTGCGCCGGATCTGGGTGCACTTCACAGTGTAGGTGAAGAGGTCGCGGGCGGCGTCCTGCATCTGGTGCTTATGGAAGGCGCCCATGAGGTTCCCGCACAGGAAGACAGCAGCATAGGCCAGCAGCTGCAGGGCGGCGGGGTGGCGGGGCTCAGCATCCAGCCCGGTCCAGGTCAGCCCTCCCCTTCCCTGATCCCCACCTCTCAGGCTATCACCCCTTCCTGGGGCAGGAGGGGAAACTGAGGCCCAGCCAGGGGCTGTTCTCCTAGTGAGTCACTGGAACAGACACCAGGCCCCTTCCCCACATCCACCCTGCTTGGCCCAGGTGGGCGGGGGCACCAGGGATGAGGGAAGCTGTACTTCCTGGGGCAGCAGAAGTGGCACCAAACCTCACAGCACCCGGAGCCCAAAGGGAGCACCAAGAGCACACACGGGGCACAGCACCCAGCCGCCCCAGAGCTGGCACCCAGGCTGGCTGGGGAAAGGCACATCTCTAAATCACCACGAGGTATTGATAAAAGGTTCACCTCACACAACACAAACACAGAAAGCCTGTCCCAGGAGGCACCCCCAGCCCTGTCAGGGTGGGGGTTCGGGAAAGAGGCAGAGACCTGGGGTACCTCATCCCACAACAGGGCACTGAACCAGGGGAGGAGGGCAGAGCCTCCAGGGGACCGAAGCCAGCAAAGAAAAGGCAGGATCCCTCCCCGGGGCCTTCCCGGGGCTCTTGGGCCAACCATCCCCGAACGCTGCTCCGAGACATCTGGGGCCCAATTCGCCCACCCGGAGCCCGGGGTGCCCAGAGGCCCCGCCACCTGCTGCCCCGAGACCGGAGCCCACCCCTTACCTGCAGCCCCACCATGGCGCTGGGCGCCGTGAAAGCCCCCATCAGCAGGCTGAGCACCAGGAGGTGGGAGGCGGTGGAGATGATGCCCACGGCGACGGCGCCCTGCATGCTGAAGGGCAGGAGCGTGTACACCACGAAGACCACGAACAGGAAGTAGGGCACCTGGGGACGGGGCCGCGTCAGGGGCGGGGCGGGGCCAGCAAACCGAATCCCGAACCCCAAGCCCTTCGACAACCAGCCCGGACTGCCCTGTGCCCTCAACTCTCAGGACGGGGCCCGGCACCCCACCCCTACCCCACAACGTGGCGGCAGGGATGGACACCTCGGAACAAGAACACGCCAGACCAGGGCTCTTGGTCCAGACCCCCCAGCCTTGTTCAAATCAGCCCCCCACGCTGATTTGGCGTCAATGCCAAAGCTGAGCCTCCCTGGGAACAAGCCTCCCTGCCCTCCGTGACCCAGGAGCCGGGATCTGGTGCCCACAGCCGCATGGCTGTCCCTGGGCAGGATCAGGAACGACGGTGGGAAGGCCAGCAGCTGGCCTGCCACTTGCGCTGCACAGGCCCCCAGCCCTCCAGCAGCTCAGGGCCACAGGGCTCTCCCACACGTTTCTGCACCTGCCCCTTCCAGGAACACCACCCACGCTTTCTTGTGGGGTCGCTCCTCTCCCTGCTGACCTTTCAGCCTGTGTGGTTAACCCTACCCCAGCAAAAGTCCAGTCACGTGGCCTGGCCTGCCGGTCAGAGGCTGCTGTCCCTTGGCAAGGGAGAATGGACCAGGCCAGGCCAATGCACTCAAGCCTGGTTGTGATGCTTGTTAAGAAAGGGCTATTGTTTTTGGGGGACGGGGGGCAGAGGGTAGGCACCAAGTTTCCATGTGGGTAGCCTGGAGCTGCTGGCACCCGTTTCTGTCCCCCACGTTGGGACAGACTGCCTGGAATGAGGCAGCATGGAGGAGAGCAGAGTTGGAAAATAGGCAAGAGGAATCAGGTTCTGAGGCCCAGGACTGAGCCTTTCCTGGCACATGAGCCAAGCGGACCTCTTTGTCCATGTGAGCTGGGGTTCAGTCACTTCCCATCAATCAAGGGTCTACCCCAAAATACCACAGCCAGGCACCCAACCGGAGGCTCTTCCCCCCTCACCCCCATCAGCACAGATAACAAGAGGACACGGTCAGCCAGGTCCCAGCCCAAGTCACAGAACCAGGGCTTTGGGCACAGAAGGCCTGTGGCGCCAACTGGATGCAGGAGCCATTCTCCAGAAGGGAGCTGACACCCAGAGTGTGTCAGGAGCACAGGTAGAGGGACAGGGCTGCCAGGGCCCCCACCCTTACCTGCTCCCAGGAACAGGCTGCCTTTGTCCAGGAGTCGAACACCAGCACGTAGCCCAGTGCCAGGAGGCAGCCCCAGATGAGCAGCGCCCAGGCCCGCAGCCACCGCCGGGCGGGACACTCGGCATACACCAACACATACAGAGCGACGAACACAGCAAGGGTCAGGAACGCCGTCACCAGCACAGCCTGCCGGCCGGAGGGGTCCTAAGTAGGGAAGACAGACACAGCGATGCCACTGGTCTCCCCAGCAGGTGCCCCCTCCTCCAGGGAGCCTGCCCGGATTAGCCCTGCCCAACATCACTTCTGGCTGCCTCCGCGTGGCAAAGTCTATGCTCCCTCAAAGCACAGGTTTCATTCTTACCACCAGGTGTTCATCTGTGCTTTTGCCTCTTCAAGAGGAGCCTTGCTCAGTCTCCTTAGGAATTCAAAGCACCCTGCACAGCCCAAGCCTGTGATGCTGTCACTGCCCCACCCTCACCCCAGCCCTCCCCACCAGACAGAGGCAGACTCCCTCTCCTCTAAGCTCCCAGGGTGCTCTGCATATACCTACAAGTGACAGATACAATCAGGGTTTATGAGTACAGGCTTACCCACGGGCAGAGAAACCTTGGAAAGCTTCCTGGAAGAGGTGACCCTGACTCTTAAAGCATGAGCAGAGGTTTATGAGGGAAAGATGAAAAAAGGCATCCCAGACAGGGCGGAGCCTGAGCATGGTAGCCAGGGGAAGGAAAGAAGACTGTGCCACAGGGACAACAGCCAGGAGGTCCTGCTTGCTAAAGTGTCTGCTTCACCAAGTAGATCCTAAACTCCATGAGGGCTGAGGCTGCCCTGGGGCCTGGCACACAATATGTACTCAGTAACTGTTTGCTGAATGACAAAACAAATGTCCCAGGGCCTTTATCCACAGAGACACAGGCAGCTCTGGTGCTGGACCCTTTACACACACCCACACCTGCCCCTGTTAACATCCTGGGCTCTCTGCGGTCTTCTTCTAAAACTCTGCTGTACGATACAGTAGCCACTAGCCAGAAGTAGCTATTTAAAATTAAATTCATGTTAATTAAAAGTAAAGTAAAAATTCATTTCCTCAGTCATGTTAGCCTCATTTCAAGTGCCCAAGGGTCATAAGTAGCCAGTGGCTGTAGCGGGGCAAGACCTGGGTCAGCGGCTGCCTGAGTCGCTGTGTCAAGAAGGATTCTGAGGCCCAGGCCAGGTTCCCTTAGAGTGTGGGGATTGATGAATGCTGTCTGCCACGGCACAGGAAGGGAGGCAGCCGCACACAGGTTAGCAATGACCCAGGCCTTCCACACAGCCGAGCTGCATAGTGGAGAACACTGAGGGTAACCTATTGGGCCGAATCAGTGCAATATCCAAACTAACCCAGGCTTCAGAATTAAAACAGCTCCGACCCTCAGCAGCCTAGATACAGCCCAGAACATTAACATAGGAGGAAACTGGGGCTCAGAGGGGAAAACAGTTTGCCCAAGGCCTCACAAAGTATGAGAGGTCCCCGCGGCCCACCCACTCACCCAGTGGGCAAAGGCGATGCCAATGAGGGCCATGCAGGCCAGGATTGCCACCAGCAGGAGCGTAAGCAGCAGCGGCCCGTGCTGGCTGGTGAGCCGGTACTTCTCATACAGTGCGTCCTGGGCTGGGCCCCCCTCGTCCTCGTTGAGGAAGTAGCGCCCCTTGGCTGGCATCCTCCACTGGTGGCCAGCCCGCCAGCCAGTCCACTGGGGGGACCCTGCGGCCCCAGGGGCATCTGTCTGCCGATGTCCTCCCCGGCAGGCCTGGGCCGTGGGCTCCTCCGAGGCCGACCAGCCAGGCTGGGATGCAGCCCCCTTGCTCACGGCGTTGCTGGCATCTTCCTCCGCATCCCCGCCAGACCAGTCAGACGGGTGGGGTCCTCAGCTCTGCGGAGACACAAGCAGGCCTGGGGTTTGACCTCAAGCAGCCAAGACAGAGAACGGCGGGCCTCAGGGGATAGCTGAGCCCAGACCTCAGAGCACTGGGTCCAGTTTCTCCCGCCTAACCCTAACCTACCTTATATGTCCTGTTTACAGAAACTCTGCCCACCCCAAGGTCACGAAACACGTCCCCTGTGTTTCCTTCTAGAGCTGCACTGTCCTAGACAGTAAACACAAGCCAGATGTGGCTATTTAAAATCGGATTTAAATCAGTTAAAAATAAAATTAAAAACAAAAGGAGACATCATCTCACACCTTCTAGGATGCCTGTTACTAAAAATAAAATGGACCCTGTGTGACAAAGTTGGGAGCAGGCCCTAGGCTGGCGATGGCTCCCTCTTTCCCCAGCACCGTTCACTCAGTTGCCCATTCATTTAATCCAAAAAGGCTTGTTGATGACACCCATGGTGCCAGGCCTGCTACACATCCTGCAGGCTGGCTGCCTCTCCCTGGAGTTCCTGGTCCTCAAAGTAAGAATGTTCCACAAGAGTTATACCAAAAAAAAAAAAAAAAAAAAAAAGTGCAATCCTTAGACATAGCGATCGTGGCTTGGGGCAGCTGCTGTGTCCTTTGAACCTGGTGTTAAGGGAGCAGCCCCGAGCCAGGCATCCCAGGTCCCCAGTGGCCTTCAGCCCTGCCTCAAGATCAGAATCAGGACAGACAAGAGAATGAAGGGGCAGGGGACAAAGGGCAGGGAGGCTCAGGGTAGCCATGAAGTGACTGCTGGCAGAAGCCGTGAAAGAAAAGCAATCCAGAGAGAGAAGGTGGCCAGATGAGACTGAAGCCCTCAAAGGGAGAAGTCCAGGGGCCGAGAGAAGCACCCCAGTGAATGCCCACTGCTGAGAGGTCCCTGAGGTGCCACCTGCCCTGGGAGCTCCCCATCCCCTTACCACAAGCCCCAGGAACAAAACAGAAAAGCTACGTATTTGGGGGTGGAGGGAGGGGCCACTTGTCAGGGCTTGGCTCCCTCTGCTGCCACAGCCCCGGGCACCTGATTTAACCAGGGGCAACCTACAGGGGTTGAGTCTGCATTTGCAGGGTCCAAACTGCTTGGACAAGCTACGAATCTGATTCCTATGTGAAATACCCTGATTTTGAAATATTGGCAGCTAACTGAAAAACTGAGAGTGACTCGGCACACTAGTTGACTACCTCTAAACCTTAACTAACCAGGCTTTATCCCCCAAGAGGCATTTACTGGACACTAACCCTGTGCCATGGGGTTTGCAAAACAAGATGTGTGTGTCCTGAGTAGCCCCCTCACCGGGCACCTCTGAAGCAGCTCTTTGCAGTAATAAGAGCAGCAGCTCCTATGTGCAGCCCACGAGAGGCACCCAAACATACCTCTGCTCTCACCTTCAGGCTCTGCTAGGTCATGGTGGGATGGCCATGTTACAGATGCTGAGCTGAGGCCCAGAGACACAAAGTGGCTGCCTAAGGCCACACAGCTGGGCTGGTAAGTGGAAGGGATGGGATTCAAACTTAGGTCTGCTTGCCTCTCAAATCAATGCTTGCCAGCCCTGGCCTCACCGTCTCGCTGAAGGGAGCAAGGTTTCCCCACTGAGTTCCTTCCAGCAGCAGTTCCTAGGAAACTGAACCAGATGCCAGGAGTACACAAACAGCAACACTGCCTGCCCTTCTGGCCTGATTCAGGACCCCAGAGCACAGGAAAGCCAGACTGAGAGACCCCAAACCCCAAGGAGCCCAAGGCAGCTCCCAGAAGCTGCCCCGTCCTTAGATCAGAGCTGCACACAGCCAGGACTTACTTGCCAGGCAGCTCAACAGGGCCCAGCTCAGGCAGAAGCACAGACACATGTGCACAGACACACACACCCTATGTGTCATCTTTCAATCCCCCCCCACCCCAGGTGTCCAACCTGCCCTTCCAGTCACAGAGCCCAGCTGAGCCCGGCAGGGAGAGGGGAACTGTCTAGAGGCTCCCACAGCCCGTGGAAACCAGGTCCGGTAAACACTCTTCTCAGGGATCTAAGTAGGCCACCTCCGGGGCAACGGTGGGCAGGAATGAAGATGGACAATGGGCAGCAAGGGGCACTGGGACTTTGGCCCGCCCAGGAACTTTGTGCAACTCCCAGAATAAGCCGGGGAGGGGCAAAGCAGAGCTGTGAGGTGGGGGGGATGGGGGGTGGGAGGCAGAGAAGACTTCACATATCACCCTGGAGACACGGCCCAGGAACCTACCATCCATGGGCATCCCACAGACAGGCCAGCTCCTCTTGGAGTCCCCTTCCTTACCCTCTCCAATCTTCTGTTCTGCTCTCAATTGTGAGCGGGAGGGCTCCTCTGAGGTCCCTGGATAACAAATGGCCTTGTAGCCTCAGCTTGCATGCCTCAGCGACAGGGACCTCACCACCTCTCAGGGCAGTCTTGTCCATCACTGTGCACTTTTGGCTATGCAAAAGGTCTACCTTAGGTCAAGCCAAGACCTGCCTTGCTGTCACTCTGCCCTCCCCCACTGGTTCTCTCTAACCTCCAAAACCACCAATGGCAGGGGAGGTGCACTTGGGAAAGTTATTCACATCTCACAGCCACCCTGGCGGGGGGGCAGGGCACGCAGCCAGTGGCCGATGAGGGTCCAGCGGGGACAGACAGTGCTTCTTGATTATGCCAGTCCATATCTCTGCCCCCACTCTCAGTCCCCAGGGCCACCCGACCCTGGCCTGGATAATCAGCATGGTCTCTCCCAGGCCCCAGGGGTAGGCAGCCCAGTGAGAACCCTCTTCTGGACTTCTGCTGACCCATGGGATAGGGCACTCTCTTTCGCTGTCACCACAAAGTGAAAGCCCACCTGAGCATGAGACTAATATGGAGAACCGGCAAGAGTCAGAGGCCTGCCAACACCACCTGAGCCCCCCTATCTAACCCCACCTGAAGCTTGAGCAGCCTCCATGTAATTTTAATTACATGGGACAACCAATGCCCCTTTCAGGTTTAAGCCAGTCTGAGTTTCTGTCACTTGCAACCAAGAGTCCCAAGTTCCATGTCAGGCCTTCTGCCCTACTTTGCTGTATCCAGGGAGCCCTCGTGGCCCCTTGCTGGGTCTAGAGTCAGCGAGAAGGGTCCCACTGACTTCGCAGGTAAGCCGGAGCCCCTGCAGATGCAGCCAGTCCTGGCAGGGATGGGGCCAGGACACAGGCACGCCTGTTCACCCCTCTGTCACCTGTGTGTGCCCCGGGCTCCACCATCCAGGCCCAGCCAGACTGCAGAGGACCTGGGGCAGCTGGGAAGAAGGAAGCTCAGGGTTACAGGAGGCTGAGGTGACAGGGGAGCTCCCGGCATCCTCTCCAGAAGCCTTGGTGGAGGAATTAAAATGCCCAAACCTTAGGCAGAAATGGATACCAGCAATGTCAGTCTTGCTGCCCACAAGTAATCCCGGCAGGCTCTGAGCCCCCTGTGGGCCCAGGGTCTGTGAACAGGCTTACTGCGTACCTGGTGCTGTGATCAGTAAATTGGCACACCTGCCCTGCAGGTGGGTAAGTCTAGTGCTCCCATTTTATGGATGTGGAAACGTAGGCACAAGGAGTTTCAGTCACTTACTCGATGTCACACAGCTAGTAAAAGGGAGGGCTGGGATTTGAATGCAGGTCATGTGGAATCCACCCCTTGTCCTGCCCATCCTCCACACGGCACTGATATCCACAGAGCACACAGCAGCTTAAAAGGATGCCCTCTACCTGTCCTTTCCCCCAACAAGGCCCAGTGGACTAAAGTGTAAGGGGCCTTACAGGGCTGGGGTGCGGGGAGCAAGGTCAGGAGTTCACCCCAGGGAGCCTTCTCTCAGCTAGCAAGATCCAGGAGGGCCTCCTCTTCCAGGAAGTCCTCAGAGCTATCTACACACACCTTCCTCTCCCTTCCCTGTGGCTGAGGCAGGACTGTTTTCTCCTTGCCAAATCCCAGTTGATGGACCCAAATTCACCAGCCTGAAAAGTCATTGGAAATATGTGTCGGGGGACACCATATTCCAGCCATAGGGCTGGGCCCTCAGGAGTACTTAGGAAACCCTACGCCAGCAGAACAGCGGATCTGATTGCACCCTCAGCCCCTGGACACCCCCTGGGGGGAGCATGCTCTAGACCACCCCAGCTGTCCCAGGGAGGTACAGACAGACAGATGGGAGACCCACTTCCTCACCCCAATGATGCTGGCAGGAACCCCAGTCTGGCTTCGTTTTCTCTGGCCCAGCCCCAGCAGACCAGAAGTCCTGGTGGCCTCAGAAAGGGGAAGTGGGGGCCTGGGGGTGGGGGTGGGGGGCTGCTGGGAGGCCCTAAGAGAGGAGAGGAGAGGCCTCTACAGGCCCCTGGGGCCCACGTGCACAACCACACTGCAGCAGCAGGAAACCCGCAAGCACGGTCTCACCTCCCAGGCCACTGGCTCTTGACTCTCTCAGTGGGCTGGGTCACAGGCGTAGCTATCAATTGCCAAGGAAGTCCCTGTTAATGCCATCTCGCTCAGGTGACACCAAACTGAGAAGGCAATGCCAGTGGCTGCTCTGCCTGATAGAGGCCTGGCACAGAGGGGCACCCAGGAAAGCTGGCACCTGAAGTCTCCATCCCAAGCCCAGCCTCCCCCACTGGCCTCCCTTCCCCATCCCTCACTTCCTGAGTCCAGCAGCCCTCAGCCTCCACCTTTGCTCAGGCTGGGGCGAGACTTTCCTCCCACGCCGCCTCTCCCAGCAGTGCCATTCGCCCTTCAAGGCCCCTCAAACGTCACCTACTTAGGATTTCCCAACTTCAGCTCAGCATTCCCACTTGTCAGCAATCCCAAATTGTTGGTAGGATTCATGCATCTGTGTGAATGCTTGCAGAATGAATGAATGAGTGAGCAAAGAACAAATGAATGAATGATCCAGCCAGCTGGAATCCTGAAGCAGGGAGACAGGAGAAGAAAAGCAAGCAGGGCAGATTTGGTAAGGTGAGGGAGGCCAAGAGCAGAAGATAAAGATAGGGTCTCCCTCAGAACAGGAAATGTCTTCCAGCCTCCCATTCTCTCCCCAGAAGCCCAGTTCAGACCCAGGAACATCTGGCCTGAGAGTGAGGAGACCTGGGTTCAAATCCTGGCTCTGCTACTCACTGGCCGCACACTCTGGCCCCAGCATCCTCATTGGTAAGCTGGAGTGCTGATGCCCAAACTACCTGCCCAGGTCATGACAAGTGACGAGCCACACTTAACCGACAAATGAGCCCAGAAAGAAGGCTTGGTACCCAGAGCTATGAAAGCCCTATAAAACTATAGCCCAAGGGCGGGGTCTAAGTGAAGCAAGCAGGCCTGCTCCGGTACCCTCTATGCCAGCTTCCCATCACCTGGTGCTGCTCAGCCTCCCCAGTAGGGGCAAAAGCCGAAGTTCCCCACTGGGTGTGAGCCCCCAGCCAGCCCTATGCTCCCTACAGGCTGACTCCGCCACATCCCTCAGGATCGCAGGCTATCCATCAGTCTTAAGAGTCCAGAGATCTGCATTCCAGTCCCAGTTCTGCCCCCAACCTGCTCTGAGACCCTGCCAAGTCCCTTGACCAATCTGGGCCTCAGTTTTCCCTTTTGGAAAGGAGCAGTTAGAACAGATCTCTTAGATGATAAAGACAGAGCTGGTATAATCTAGGAATGCCTAGAGTATATAAAGATAGTGACTAAATGTACAAATTTAAAAAATGTTTTTGCATGAGGAAGAACAAAGGAATGTCATTACTGCAGGGTGCTGAAAATAGATGGTAATTAATATTTAAAATTTTTAACTTATATGTGAGAGTAAAGCAAAAAATGTTTATTTGGTACAAAATTTATATTTTGACTAGTGCATTTCCTAATATAACTTATGTAGACAGCTTAATTGAACACAATGAGTACATGGAACCTTGAGTAGGACATGAGATTTTGTTGGTTTGTTCAGAGTGATGCCCCGATAAATCCCAGAGTGATTTGAACAGTGAATAAAAAAGTATTTGCAAAGTCCCCTTTGGGCTATGATGACAAAGGGGGAAAATTCAACTTCCCCAAGTTGAATTCTTGATATTCTCACAAGCAGTGCAGACAACCAAAGCTATAGGCTGAGCCCCCAGTCTTGGGGTTTGTTCATATGAAACTTAACCCCACAAAGGATAGGTCAAGCCTACTTAAAATTAGGCCTAAGAGTCACCCCCAAGAGAACCTCTTTTGTTGCTCAGATGTGGCCTCTCTCTCCAACCAACACAACAAGCAAACTCACTGCGCGCCCCCTGTCTACGTGGGACATGACTCCCAGAGATGTGGACCTTCCTGGCAACGTGGGACAGAAATCCTGGAATGAGCTG
>PVIY010042315.1:0-21053 GCA_004026745.1 Myrmecophaga tridactyla
AAAATTAAAAAAAAGATCATTTAGAGGAAGGGATACATTCTCCTTTAAAAAAGAATACATTCAGGGATCATTTAGAGTTGAGGAGAAGTTGATATGTGCCTTTGGGTTCTGAAAGGTAGATGGGAATTAGGTGGTCAGAGATCAAAGTAAGCTTATTTTAGTCAATGTTAATTTTTTTAGTATATTCTTTTTTGGGACGGGGGAAGGAAGACTTTAGCGGAATAAAAGACATCTGGGTTCTGAAATTTTCTAGTCACATTAACTTATCCTACCTCCTTATTAGCAAAATCGGGATAATAAAATTTAACTCAGAAGGTCATTGTGAGTATTAAAATAATGTATCTATGCATGTAGCAGTGTCAAGAACATGAGTTAGTTCTCACATATTTTTACCATAATTTTTCATCTCTACTCTTTACCAACATCTGAAATCTCATGATTTCAATCTCTTTTCTTTTTCTATTTCAGATATTTGATCTTTTTCTCCTCCTTAGTTCTCTATACCTGAAACATATCTTTGTGTTTCCCAGTCTAAAACAAACAAAATGCTTTCTTAGATACTGTCTCCTTTTTTTAGCTTTCATTTTAATTCTCACTTTCTTTTATTTTAAAATATTTTGAAAGAAGCATCTGTGCTTATTGCTTCTACTTGCTTATTCTCCTTCATCAGAGCACAGCATATCATGGATGTTAAGTCGGGTTCTGGGCACAGGTGCAGTGATTCAAATCTTGATTCTGCTACTTTTTCTAAGCTCTGTGATCTTGGACAAATTATTATCCTCTCTGTTCCTCATTTTCTTTGTCAGAAAAAGAGGATAATGATAATAGTATTACTAACTTCATAGAGTAGGTATGAAGATTAATACTCATAAAGAATTTATACTCATAAAAGATATAGGGCTAGCAAGGGTAGTTCAGTGTTAGAATTCTCGCCTGCCATGCGGGAGACCCAGGTTAGCTTCCTGGCCTATGCACTTCCCAAACAAACAAGCAAACAAATGAAAAACCAACCAAACAAAAATTCAACAGATGGTGCTATAATAAGGGGATACTCACATGGAAAAAGAATGAAATGTGACTCCTGCCATATAGCATACAAAAAAAAAAAGGAAGAAAAATGCAAAAAAGTGTCTGGCACTCAAAAAATATGAATAAAATGCTAGCTATTATTATTACTATTCTTCAACCAAGTGGAATATGGCTACTGCCCTTGTCAGTTCATTGTAATGACTCCTCCAAATGTTGCCAGTATTCTCAGGATTGCCAAATCCAGTAATAACTTTTCAGTTGTCACCTACTTGTAGCACTTTGCCCAGCTTTCCATCCTCATGTTATGATACTCTTCTGTGAACATCTCAGGAATCCTTTACCTCTGCACACCCATTAGATATGCAGACCCATATATCCAATTACATGAGAATACCTTTCAGGAAGCCCAAACTTAACATGACCCAAACTGAATGTCACATCTTCACTTTTCAGGAATCTAGCTCTTATTCCTACTTCCTTTTCAGACAGTATTCTCTCTTTCATACCCCTCAGCTAGTCTTGCTCTAAACCCGTTACAGTGTCCCTCAAAATCATGCCTCCAATCAACATCCTTTCATTCCAACTCTCATTTATTTTATTAATACATTGATAATTTTTCTGGATTAAGAAAGAATAATTGGATTCTTGCAGTAGCTTCCTCATGGGTGTCCTTGTCTACATTTTCATCCACTGCACTCCAAAGCCATTCTCTACATTGAAGGGAAAGTTGTCATATGAAAATGCAAATTTATAAAGATTAACTTTCTTCTGAAAATACTTTAGGATAAAAACAAAACTCTGTAGTACAGCCAGAAGATACTTCATGATATGCCTATTTCTTTAGCCACATACTTAAGACTTCCTACAACTCTATTTTCCTGAGTGAGGAGGAAAGGGTGGATGAAGAACTGTTAAATTTGGAAAAGTAAGGGAAAGAAGCAGATGAAAGTAATTATTGTGTCTTTATCATGGCACATAATGTCTGGATAATTTTTCTTATCCTTATTGATTAACTCATTTTATCAACAAATATTTCCTAAAAGCCTCCTGATAAAGGCTAGGGTGCTAAGGATAAATCAGTGAGTATATCTTACAAATATATAAAACCTACAAAGTCTTTCCATCACAGGACATGCATGACAATAAGTAAATGAGTAAACCTATAACATATATGATAGTGACTCATGCTATAGAGAAAATAAACAAGACAAAGGGAAATGGAGAGGTTTCAAGATGCTATTGTATATCAGGCTGTCTGGCATAGACTCACTGAGAAGGCTATCTTTTAAGCAGAGACCTGCAGAAAGTTTAAGAGGATAAGCCATGTGGATATGTGTGCAGAAGTATTAGAGGTAGAGGAAACAGCAAATGCAAAGGAAAGGCATGGAAGAAGAATCAAGTTAAGGATGTTTGAACAAGGAGACCATTGTGGCTGATGCAGAGAAAGAGAGGGCAGAGTAATAGGCGATGAGGTAAGAGAGGAAGCGTGGGGCCAAATTATAAGGGTCCTGAAGGTCATTCTAAGGATTGTGGCTTGTAATAGGGTGAAATGGGAAGCTCTTCCATGGATTTGAACAGAGAAGGGATATAATCTTGCTGCACTTCTCCCATCACATCTTCCTCTTTTTTTCCTGGCATATCAATTACCTGCAGTTCCCCATTTTTACTCTCTCTTCTGAGGCTTTGTGTGCTGGTACGTCTGCCTGGAACCTCCTTCCCACTCATGCTTGCTCATCCTTTGATTAGAGATCTCCTAGCAGAATTTCAGGCTCCATCTTAGACAACAGCTTTCCAAGAAGGTTGAGACAGGGGTCCTTCTGAAGTACCTCTGTGGCATTCTATCAGTCATAATGCTTTTGGATGTAAATAATAAAAATACAACTAATGGTGGCTTAAACCATAAGAATATTAAATACTTGCCTATGAGATGGCCAGAGGTAGGCAGTATCATCAGCACACCAATTTAAGGATAGCCACAAGGTCCCAGGCTTTTTCCATCCTTCTGTTTCACCATGATCAGCATGCTGGCTTTCATCCTCCAGTTTGTCTAATGATTAAACCATCTTACATGGTCAAATGTGGTCACATGGCCACCATCACAGTTGCCATTTTGTCCTCACAGATGACTGACTTCAAAGAAAAAATTCAAAGCAGGGCCAGGGTACAGGATTTCCAAGAGCTTTCCCTTTATACTCTTTTAGCTTTTTGTTAGGAGAAAGTAATTTCTCAGAAGCCCACTAAAATTGTCTTTGTGCCTCATTACCCAGGACTGGTTCATATTTATTTAGGTGTTTATTTATTTGTTTCCCAATCATTGTATCCCTAACACCTAGCACAGATTGTAACACCTGGTGCTAAGTAAATATTTTTTTAATAAAATCAATATTCAGCAGCTATTCTTTTCTTTATAAAATAGAATATGATGTTGTATGGTGGGATTTTTATGAAAATAACAAACTGTTCAGCAAAAAAAGAAAAAAAAATGTGACTGGAGATGAGTAAATGAAGTACCAAAAAATAATTGTGAACTAGCCAATGTTAGAGAATAGTGAAAAACTAAAGTTTCTAATTGTACATTTGAGTTTCTAAATAGAAATTCACAAATCCTCAAAGGGTTGTAATTAAATTCATGTTATCTAAAACCATGGAATTTAAACATGTTTTGAATATTTTCTCCACCCTGGTTTCGGTTCATTGATAATGATCTTAAAAGATCTTTTCCAATTCTAGTGAACTATATTTGAACCTCACTGGTCAATTGCAGATCATGAGTCTGTGATATAGAACAAAAATAAACACAAAAACACACTCAGGAACTCTCTAAGCCCAAACTCTGCAAGGAAAATCATTGCCCTTCCCAGTAAATGGTATAAGCCATTCAGGCATCAAAATCTCTCTAACAACATAGGGCATGACTCTATTTTTCTTTTCACCCTTTCAGAATGATGTCTTGGTAGGAGATGGTCACTTGACTTTCTGCCTAATCCACGCTTTAGTTCTAAATCTTCCATAACTCCATGCTCTGCAACCACTGGCCAGGGAGGCTCCACTACTGAACTGAATCCTAGCCCAAAGAGCTGTAAGCCACTTATAGAGCAAATTTAGAGTTTTAAAAGCAGCCTCTTTATCTTTTGAAAAAATATTTAGGGTCCTGCATAAAAGGTGTATGAATGGCTTTAGGCAAAGAGAGAGTGCTGGAAAGAGAGAGGAGAGAGAGAGAGAGAGAGAGAGGGAGGGAGAGAGGGAGAGAGGGAGAGAGAGAGAATACTGGATTGGGGTAGACAGCTAAGATAAGTTCTATATCTCCAGCAAGAAATGATGAAGACAGAGAGGCTATTTGAAGTCAAAGGGAATTTTATAGTGCTCACTGTAGGAGTGTAAACTTGCTTAAATGTCAGAATATTAAAGATATGTGTACTATTTAATTATCTAGAGCAGTGACTAGAACTATCAATACAAAGTTTTGAAGAGTCTTGGACTTAGAATATTAATATTGTATAGTTGTGGAGAGTCAGAAGTCTGTATAATTACTTTCTTAGCTCTGATACTGGAAAGTGCCCCTTCTACTGCAGATGTAAACCAGTGTGGAAACAGATGAGAATGAGCAAACACACAAAAGCAAGACCTGGATAGATGTAGGATAAGAACACTTTTTTTATATCCAATACTGACTAAAAATGTCATCAATTTTCTAGTAACAGAAATTTAAATTTAGTATGAGAATAATAGAGCTTATTATTTGAGCTTTGTGGGTGAATATATCTGAGAATATGTGTGTTCTATGTATTGCTTAATGACTTGTATGCAGTGCATTTATCTTCTAATCCTTTAGTTGAACACTAACTTTAAAAACTTCAAACACACACACACACACACACACACACACACACACACACACACACACACACATCTTCCTTCAGATGTTGTTGATGAGTGCTGTATGAACCTAGCAGGACTCAAACAAACATTGAGTAAAGAATCTACATCCTAAAGTGGGCAGGAATGGGAAACACCTCCCTTTATTGAAGTCTACCTGAACAGATAGTTTTCCTGTGTGAGTGGACCATGCATTGCGGTGGCAAATTAGCACAACTTATCTTTTGAAATTTAAGAATTTTGTGGTGACCGAGACATTTTGTAAGACCTTTTCACATTTGTAAATTAGATTAGAAATTCTCTAACAATTAAGTAGCTCCAGATTTGGGCTAATTATACAATTTTTAAAATTCTAATAGCAAAGCTTACAAATATGATTTTCTTTTTGCTTCTTGTTGTCTTTATATACAGAGCTTAAATATTTTTTGAGATGGGAATGTTTTGCATTCATGTGAGATCTAATTGAAATAGAAAGATTACATATTATTTTTAATGGATTTCATCTGTGATTTTGACCGGACTAATTTAATGGAAGAATGCACATAACATTACTATGTCAGAAAAAAATAAATTAGGTCTGAATTATTTGACTGTTTCATTTTCTTTAGCTTATTAAACATACCACTGCTAACAAAGTTTACATGGCCAGAGAACTCTGGAATGCTTTATGGCAGGCATTTATAAAAATGATACATGATATAGTTTCTCCCCATGCCTATCTTTCATACTGTGAAATTTCTAAGTACTACTCAAAAACATTCGAAAAAATTCTCAATTTAGCTTGCACAATTTATGCTTTACAATACCAAAGACTTAATATTATTGCTCTTTTCATACAGTTATTGTTTCATAACCTTTTATTGATTCCTCATCTTAATTAAAGTTTAAATGTGAAACTTTTAGAATGTTAACATTAAACTCTACTTGGCAGATTTCTGATATGATCCATCTCTTCCAAATAAAATATTTTTCTTTTGATTAACAATTGCTCTAACGTCTATAAATAAATGATAAAATATTTTATCATGACAGAGTGAACTTGGTAATTTAAATCAATGCAGTTAAATTTTATTTACTTGAAGCATTATCATTACCTGATTTAAAGTATTTTACAAAAAGTAAAAATAAAACACACAAAACTGGGGAAGAGAGCATACAATGGAAGAACCAATACAATACTTCATACTTCACTTATATTTATTAATTTTAAAACTATAGATAAATTAACAGACTATCCTTGAAAATGAAACATTGATCCATGATCCTAATAATTTATTTATTTTCCAGATAAGCAACATATTAATGAGTTACTTATGTTCAATTAATTCTTCCAATGATTTTGTGAACATAAAGCAACCTGTTCTTATCTTTATTCAAGTGAAGAGTTTGAAGCAGAATATTCTCTAATCATTCAAATTTTTAATAATGAGCTAGAACATTGATCTTCTGATTTTTTGTCAAATTGAGTGTTCCTATATAATTTAAATCAGCTTATGATAGAAGTAAACTAATTTTTATCTGATATATGAAAAAAACTGCTATTTCCTTTTACTAAGCTGTAAAACCATTCCCTAAAAGATGAAAGAAAGTTCACAGGTCTTGATATCTTTCACAGTGTATCTACATAGCAGTGACTGGATAAATGCTTGTTGAAATTGAAGTGGAACCTCGGCTTTGCATCTGAAGCAGCAGTACCTTTTTATCCTTGGGAAAGTTGTTCAACCTTTCTGGGTCTCAGTTCTTCAAGCATAAAACAGGGATAATATGACTATATTTATTTGATAAAGTTATTATGTGGATTGAATGGTTTACAATATTTAAAGTTCTTGACTATATTCCTGACAGAGAATAAGCAATCTGTTTTCCTTACTCATTCTCTTTCCTTTTATTTTGCCCTCTCCTCTATTTCTTTTTGCTTTCCATTCTTTCTTATCCATTATTCTTATGGAATATTAGGTACTTTTAGTTCACTGGAAAGAATCATTAGAATTTAAAAAACTAAAAATGTCAAGACTTCCTATCAGTCCACTTCTGAACTTTTACAAGTGGTTGCTCTATGGTGTTCCTCCTTAAAGTATAAAAATCAGAGAAAAAGTTTGCTCTGTTTTTAGAAGTACACTCATGTCCTGGTAGCCTATCTGGCAATTTTCTGTGTAAATAATGAGATTGTTCTATGCCTGAGATTAGAACAATCGGGAAAGTGAAAATCTAAATATTTGAAGGACTAGGAAACCCTATATATACCCAGCTTACTGAAGCATTTTATTTGGAAACTCAATCCAGTTCAGACAAAGACACTGATAATGAGATAATGGACAGGTAAAAGAGCATGGAAGACTCATTTTACAGCATATACATTATAGATTATATAATTTAAGAGCAAAAAGACAAAAGAAACCAGCTAACACAGGGATTGCGAACTCACTAGTGAAGGATCATCAACTCACTAGTAAAGATGGTTTGTATGTTAATATGGCCCTCTTACTTTGGGTTGTGAATAGCATTTATACTTTTAAAATAACTGAAACAATAGGTTTTAATCTTTTACCAGTATCATAGAAAACCAGTAACATCGTGCAAAATGTGGAGCTTTGAACCTTGTGCTTCTGCCAGGTAGTTTCCATCACTGTAGGGAGGAGTGAAAGCAGCAGTCTGGCCATGCTCAGGAGGTGGCCACCTCCTCTGTGCTGAGCAGTATTAATTCTGGCATTTTCCAGAGAAGGAAATTGAAAACCGAGGTCTGTGTGCTTTTCCAAAGCCTCGTGGTTAATCAGTATCTGAGCCTGGTCCTTGGGGAGCTTCTTTAGTTAAGCCTGGGGCTAGACCAAGAGGATAGACAGCACTGTGCTCTTGACCATCTTGACCAGAACCACAAAATGCTGGAAATGTCTTAGGAATGGATGTTCTCTACCAATATCCAAACCTTAGGTATGTCCTCTTAGGTAAGTGTTAGGAAAAATACGGTGCCTCTAACAGAAGCTTCCAAGCCACAGGAACTACATGGAACTGAGACCATTTTTGACCTTTTGCCCACCTAATTTGTGGTACACTATAGTTGCCCACTTACAAAAAAAAAAAAAAAAGTAAGCTTTAAAAAAAGAACACACTTCTTATGCCCTCATATTTTTAAGGAACTCTAGTATACAATTTCTTTGGGATGGAATAAGAGTCAAATATCAAAATATCACCTAGTTTCTAGAGGGTTTAGTATCATACCAAATAAGAGATAATATTGCCCTATTATAAAATTCACCATAAATTTCACTGGTTCTCAATATGCTTAAGCGTTACTTTCTTTGAGCATGACACTGAATCTAAATTTAATTTTATGTTAATGTAAATTCAGTTTGATTCAACAGACATTTATTGAGTGTCTGATATATTCCAGACCCATGCTAAACACTGGGATGAATTAATTGTGAATTTTTCACAGCCTCTGTTCTCCAAAAATGTATAGCCTAGTGGAAGAAACCAATTCCAAAGTAGATTTTTTCAGTATTATATAGTATGTGTTAAGTAAGAAGTACAAGTGGCTATGGCAGGGATAGTTGGTTTACCCAGAGTATCGAAAGAAGGCTCCAGGAAGGAGAAGCTACCCAAGTCGCATATTACAGAAGAAATATGTAATATTTGGGGCATATTTGACAGAAGAAATAGCCTAAGAAATCCCTTAAAGTATGAAATAGCATAACATATACATTTCTGTAGTATGCAGTAAAAATGGGGAGAGCAAGGAAATGAATCTGAAGAGGAAGATTGGGGCTAAGTCATAGAGGTGTTTATTTTATGCCACATTAAAGAGCTTCATTCGATGAGCAATAGAAAATCATTGAAGGAAAGTTATGTGGCCATGTCTTCAACTGACATCAGTTTCTTAGGCTACAGTAAAGACAGCTGGTCTATAGAGGGAAGACTAGAGGTAGGGATATAAGGTAGGAGACTGTTGCACAGCCCAGACAAGAGATAACGAGTTCCTGATTTAGGACAGTGATAGCAAGGGTGGAGTGGAAAAGAGACGGATATGACATATGTTTAGAAAGGTAAACATCTGGGTTAAACTGATTGATTGGATTTGAAGTGATTGACTGGAAGGAGAAGTCTAAGGCATTCTTTTTACTGGAGGACATGGTGGAAAGTTGGACCATTGACACAAAATACTAATAGAGGGAAAAGAGGCAACTTGAGGAGTCATGGCTACAAAGATGAAAGAAATTAGACATAGTGCCACCATGCAAAGAAATCAATTTTCATATTTTGAAATATTTCTTTCTAGTTTTTATAATTTACAAATTATATATATATTTAAGACTGTACTCCATCAAAAATGATGTGATCTGCTTTTTTACTTGAAAAAACCATTATTTCTTCATAAAAGCAAAATTTGCAAGTAATCTTGCTGGATTTACCATAATTTACAGTAATTTCCTTTATATTAAACAGATATACAATGAAACACTAATCCAAAAATTGATAAGAACTCCTCGTAAAGGTGTTTTCTGAATATCTATATGTATATCTACATCTCTATATAAACTAATTATTTAGGAAAACTGTACTGGATACTACCTAAATATTTGTTTAGATTGAAGGTCTTCATAAAATGTTCTACAAGGAATGAGATCAATATTTCTTCGTGACTGATAAGGCATAGGAGTCAATCAAATACCAGCCTATTAGCTGAAGATAATAATAAAAAGTTTTCTTACTGTTTTATTCTAATAACCATATTTTTCTTTATTTAAAAGGTCATGTCATTTGTACTAACATAGTAACAGCATTGTTTCTGGCTAGAATATAGCCTTGGAGTTAAAAAAAAATATTCAAGAAGAGATTGTCAAATTCAGAGATTTGTCATCAATCTTTTTCCTTCCTCTTTCCAGTGATATGGCTCAGAGGAACAAAGTCAGTATATAAAAGAATTCCATTTCTCTAGGGCCAGCCTCAGGCAAACCCATGCTGCCAATCTTATGGATAAAATGTAAGCCAGATTGCCTAGTGTTTTACAAAAATAAGTAATAAATGAAATATAGGAAGTGAATATGACCAAGTATTTATAATTCTCACTCCTTGGTTGGCATAGTTTTTAAATTATTAAAATTGCAGACTTTGTATTTCCATTTTTGTTGGGTTTCTTCTCTTTTTTCCCATTTTCTCAATAGGATATCTTGGTATGCATTTCTGCCCTTTGCCTTCATATTTTGGTAACTCATGAAAAATGATACATAGGTGGTTACATTCAATGCCAGAGTCAACACTTGTTCTGTTCAAAAGACTGAGGATTTGAAAACTCAAGTATTTATATATTCTATAATATATGACCTCAGTAATATTATTCCTCCAAATATGGGGGTATTTTAATTTAAAATAACATTTCAAAATCAAAGAAGTAAACTACCTTAGAGTAATGAATACAACTTTATTTCTCATTGTTTTTCTTCATATCATTGAGGAAGTTGCATTTAAGTGTATTTCACGCATAAATACTATTTTCCTCAAGTGGAAATCCTAGTAATTCAAGTGGAAAATTATGTTATATTTAGTACTATTTAATCTTTTATTGACTGACAAGTACCGAAGTCAAACAAGGACTCTTGGTATACAAAATACTGATTTACTTTAAGCTTGCATTTAAGACCTTACACTTTTAAGATAGTTTTGGAAAAAATCACTTGTTACAATTGTACACTTCAGTTACTCTTTATACAAAGTTACATGGATGGAAAAATAAACAAATAAACTAAAACCAGTAATATCTAGTTGCCCAAAGTCCTAGGGATAGAAATGTTCTGAGGAGTTCACAGTGTTTCTACAAGTTTCAATCAATTTTTTAAAAAAATTTATATTGTATAGTATAACATATATACAAAGCAAAGAGATGAAAAAGCAGTAGTTTTCAAAGCACTCTTCAACAAGTAGTTACAGGAGAGATCCCAGAGTTTGTCATGGGCTACCATACTATCCTCTCAGATTTTTCCCTCTAGCTGGTCCAGAATATAGGAGGCTAGAAGGTTTAAATTTATTTATTTATTTATTATATGGGTAGGCATGGCAGGTGAGAACTCTGCCACTGAGCTGCCACTGCCAGGCTTAAATATTTTTTATCCCTACAATTAACTTTTTCTTTCTTTCTTTTTTTGTGAAAAATAATATGTATACAAACAAGCAATAAATTTCAAAGTACAGCACAACAGTTAGTTGTAGAACATATTTCAGAGTTTGACATAGGTTACGAGTCCACAATTCTAGGTTTTCACTTCTAGCTGCTCTAAGATACTGGAGACTGAAAGCAATGTCAATTTAATGATTTAGCAATCATATTTATCTGATCTGTTAAATCCTATCTTCTCTGTATAATTCCACCATCACCTTTGATCTTTCCATCCCTCTCTTTAGGGGTGTTTGGGCTATGGCAATTCTAACTTTTTCATGTTGGAAGTGTCTGTCACCAGTATGGGGTAGGGAGATGGAACCATCTGATGTTGTGGAGAGACTGGGCCCTCTAGGTTTCAGGACTTACCTGGCTCAGGGACCCATCTGGAGGTTGTAGGTTTCTGGAAAGTTAAACTAGGGCATGGAACCCTGTGGAATCTTATATATTGCCCTAAGTATTCTTTAAGATTGGATGGAATAGTTGGGGGTTGGAGGTTATGATAGGCAGCAATGTATAACTGAAGTGACTCTATTTGAACTCTCTCTGCCACTGATACTTTATTAGTTATACTTCTTTTCCCCCTTTTGTTCAGGATGGAATTGTTGATCCCACATGATGCCAGTGCTAGATTCATCTCTGGGAGTCATCTCTCACACCACTAGAGAGACTTTCACCCTTTGATGTCATGTCCCACCTAGTGGGGAAGGCAATTATTTCACTTGCAGCATTGGGCTTAAAAAGAGTGAGGCCACATCTGAGCAACAAAAGAGGTCCTCCTGAAGTAACTCTTAGGCATGCCTATAGGTAGGCTAAGCTTCTCTACTACTAACATAAGTTTCTCAGGAGTAAGCCTCAAGATCAAGAGCATGGCCTATTGATTTGGGTGTCCCTAAAGTTTGACACAATATCAAGTGATTTCCTGATGGTAAATTTTAATAGTTCCATATTTTTTCCCCCATCCCTCAAGGGACATTGCCAATACTTTTTGATTATCTCCTTAATATACTCTAGGATGTATCCAGGCATTATATTAGGCTATATAAGATACAAGGACCTCTTTCTTATTCTGGGTTCCCTGTGTTTCAATTGTTCAAAATGAGCTATACAGATAAGTTGAGTTAGGTTATATACTATAAAAAACTTCAGTTCCAGACCAAATACACCTTTCTTCCTTTGGTCTCAAATAGTATGTGTGGTTCTAGACATAGTCTTCCTTACCCCTGTGTTCTGAATTACTTTAACCCCAACCATATCGACTTTATTCTTACCTCTAAATATCAGGACACACACACACACACACACACACACACACACACACACATATACCAGCCTCTTGAAATCCAGAAACAATAGTTACCACTCCACACTAAATGTGTCTGCTATAAAAGCTTACAATCTAGGCCCCTGTTTTCTTGTAAGCATTTTCTAAAGGAGACCATATCATTGTTGTTCTTCTCTTTCTGGTTTGTTTTGCCTCACCAAATGTCCCACATGCTCATTCACATAATTGCTTGCCTCATGTCTTCACTCCTTTCTCTGTAGCAACACATTCATTCCTAAGTATATACTACTGTTTGCCAATCTATTTCTCAGTAGTGTGTCCTTCAGCCACCTGCATTCATTAGGCATGATGAATAATGCCCAAAGTCCACAGTCCATCAGCACTCTCAATTTTAGATAATTTCATTGTTCCCAAGATACAGAAACCCAATAAACACACCCTTACGAAACAGGAAATCTAAACCTCCTTTTAACTCTTGTCTCTCCCCCATTATTTACCTCAGTTGTTGCTATGGTATTGCTGATGTATTCCTTTTGAACATGGCCCATAGCATGCAAAACCAGTTTTCCCCCTAAACCCTGGACTTAAACAGTCTTTGTACACAAATCATACCTTTGAAGTAGTTTTTACAAGAACTAATTTATATTTCTAGTGTTAGTCAGTGGGACACATAGGTCTATACAAGCCCTTTCAATCTTGTTCATCTTCAATGTGGTAATATCACTGATAGACCCACTAGAGAGCCACCTTCACTTCTATCTATTCCCTTACATTGGAGTTCAATCTCATTAGTTAACCATTCACCCATCTCTAGCTTCGATGTATCTCTAAGTCCTCAGTATTCTTTATTATAAGCCTCTGATTTTACCTTTACCATGATCATAAAAGTGGAGTCATAGAGTATCTATTCTTTTGTGTCTGGCTTATTTCACTCAGCATTATGTCCTCAAGGCTCATCCATCTTGTCATGTGCTTGAGGGCGTTATTTGGTCTTATGGCTGCATAATATTCCATCATATGTGTATATACCACATTTTGTTAATCCACTCATCTCTTGATGGACATTTAGTTAGTTTCCATCTTTGGCGATTGTGAATAATGCTGTGGTGAACATTGGTGTACAAATGTCTGTTTGCCTCATTGCTTTCAGCTCTTCTGAGTAGATACCAAATAGTGCTATTGCTGGGTCATAGGGCAATTCAATATTTAGCTTACTAAGGAATTACCAAACTGTCTTCCATAGTGGCTGCTGCACTATTATACATTCCCACTAGCAGTGAATAAGTGTCCCAATTTCTCTACGTCCTCTCCAACATCTAGAGTTTCCTGTTTGTTTAATAGCAGTCATTCTTATAGGTGTGAGGTGGTATTTCATTGTAGTCTTGATTTGCATTTCCTTTATAGCCAATGAAAATGAACACCTCTTCATGTACTTTTGAGCCATCTGTATTTGTTCTTCAGAAAAATGCCTATTCATATCTTTAGCCCATTTTATAATTGGGTTGTATGTTCTTTTGTTGTTGAGTTGTATGATTTATTTGTGTATACAGGGTACCAAATCTTCGTCCAATATGTGATTTCCAGATATTTTCTCCCATTGAATTGGCTGCCTCTTCACTTTTTTGACAAAGTCTTTTGAAGTACAGAAGCATTTGATTTTGAGGAGCTCCCATTTACCTAATTTTTTCTTTTGGTGCTTGGGCTTTGGGTGTAAAGTTTAGGAAGGTACTTCCTATTATTAGGAAACTAGGACATTTCCTTACATTTTCTTCTGGGAGCTTTATGGTGCTAGTTCTTATATTTAGGTGTTTGATCCACTTTGAGTTAATTTTTGTATAGGGTGTAAGAAGGGGTCTTCTTTTGTTCTTTTGGCTATTCATATCCAGGTCTTCCATGACTGCTTATTGAAAAGACTATTGTGCCCCAGTTCAGAGGATTTGGGGGCCTTGTCACAAATCAGTTGACCATAGATTCGGTGGCTTATTTCTGCACTCTTGATTTGATGCAATTGGTCAATGCTTCTATCTTTGTGTGAGTACCATGCTGTTTTGGCCAATATGGCTTTATAGGTTTCAAATAGGCTTTAAAGTCAGGGAGTGTTAATCCTCCCACTTTGTTCTTTTTGTTAGAATGCTTTTATCTATTTGGGGTCTCTTTCCCTTGAGAATTTGGTAACTCGCTTTTCCAAGTCTTCAAAGTAGCTTGTTGGAATTTTAATTGGTATTGTGTTGAATCTGTAGATTAATTTGGGTATAATTGACATCTTAGCTATACTTAGTCTTCCTATCCATGAGCAGGGAATATCTTTCCACCTATTCAGATTTTTTTAATTGCTTTTAGCAATGTTATGTAGGTTTCTGTGTGCGAGTCCTTTATGTCCCTACTTAAGTTTATTCTTAAGTACTTAATTCATTTAGTTGCTATTTTGAATGGAATTTTTTCCTTAACTGACACCTCAGTTAGGTCATTGCTTGTGTATAGAAATGTTACTGATTTTTGCACATTAATTTTATATCTTGCCACTTTTCTGAATTTGTATATTAGCTCAAGCAACTTTGTTGTAGATTTGCCAAGTATAGTATCACATCATCTGCAAATAAGAAGAGTTTTACTTCTTCCTTTCCAGTCTAGATGCCTTTTGTTTCTTTGTCCTGCCTGATTGCTCTAGCTAGAAATTCTAGCACAATGTTGAATAATAGTGGTGACAGTGGGCATCTTTTTCTCATTATTGATCTTAGGGGAAAAGCTTTCAGTTCCTCTCCATGGAGTACAATGCTGGCTATCATTGTTTCATATATTCCCTTTATCATATTGTAGTAGCTACCTTTGATTCCTATCTTTTGGAGTATTTTTATCAGAAAAGGGTGTTGAATTTGCTGAATGTTTTTCAGCATCAATCAAGATGATCATGTGATTTTTCCCTTTTGATATGTTAATGCACTGTATTTCATTAATTGATTTTCTTGTGAAAAACCATCCTCGCATTCCTGCTATAAACCCCACTTGGTCATGGTGTATAATTCTTTTAATGTGTTGTTGGACTCAATTTGTTAATATTTTGTTGAGAATTTTTGCATCTATGTTCATTAGGTAGACTGGCCTATAGTTTTCCTTTTTTATAGCATCTTTACCCAGTTTTGGTACTAAAATGGCATTAGCTTCATAAAATGAGTTAGGCAGAGTTCATTTTTCCTCAATTTTTTTGGCAAAGTTTGTGCAGGAATAGTGTTAGTTCTTTTTAGAATGTTTGATAAAATTCCCCTGTGAAGCCATCTGGCCCTGGGCTTTTCTTTGTAGGAAGATTTTAGATTACTGATTGAACCTCTTTACTTGCGATTGGTTTGTTGAGATCTTCTATTTCTTTCTGAATCAGTGTAGCTTGTTAATGTATTTCCAGGAATTTACCCATTCCATCTAAGTTGTCTAGTTTGTTGGCATACAGTTGTTCATAGTATCCTCTTATGATTTATTTTATTTCTTCAGTGTCTGTAGTAACGTACCTCTTCTCATTTCTGATTTTTAAAATTTGCATCCTCTCTCTTTTTTCTTTGTTAATCTTGATAGTTGCCCATCAATTTTATTGATTTTCTCAAAAATCCAACTTTTGATTTTATTAATTGTTTCTACTGTTCTTTTGTTCTCACATTCATTTAACTCTGCTTTAATCTTTATTATTTCTCTTCTATTTGCTTTGGGGTTAGTTTCCTGTTCTTTCTCAAGTTCCTCCAGGTCCTCAATTTTTGCCCTTTCTTTTGTTCTTTTAATACAGGCACTTATGGCAATAAATTTCCCTCTCAGCACAAGCTTTGCCACATCCCATAAGTTCTGATAAATTGTATTCTCATTTTCATTCATTTCCAGATAGCTACTGCTCTCTCTAGCAATTTCCTCTTTGACCCACTGATGGTTTAAGATTGTGTTATTTAATCTCCATATACTTTGTGAATGTGCTCATTCTTTGCTGGTTATTGAGATCCAGCTTCATTCCATTGTGATCAGAGAAAGTGCTTTGAATAATTTTAATGCTTTTAAATTTATGAAAACCTGTTTTGCTCCCCAGCATATGATTTATCTTAGAGAATGCTCTATGAACATTAGAGAAGGATGTATATCCTTATGTTTTGGGGAGCAATGACCTATATATGTCTGTTAAGTCTACTTCATTTATCAAGGTTGTTTAACTTCTCTGTTTTCTTGTTGATCTTCTGTCTTGTTGTTCTGTCTATAGAGGAGAGTGGTGTATTGAAGTGTCTTACTATTATTGTTGAAATATCAATCACTCCCTTCAGTTTTGCCAATGTCTGTGTCATGTATTTGGGAGCTCCTTGATTGGTAGTATATATATTTATGATTGTTCTATCTTCTTGATGAATTGTCCCTTTAATTAATATATTATGTCCTTCTTTGTCTTTATGATGTCTTTACATTTAAAGTCTATTTTGTCCGATATTAGTATAGCTGCTCCTGCTTTCTTCTACTTACAACTTGTGTGGAAAATCTTCTTCTATCCTTTCACTTTCAATTTGTATCCTCATGTCTAAGATCAGTCTCTTGTAATCAGCATATAGCTGGATTATATTTCTTAATCATTCTGCCACTCTGTAGCTTTTAATTGGTAAGTTTAGTCTATTAACATTCAAAGTTGTTACTGAAAATGCATTTCTTGAATCCACCATCTTACCTGTTTTATGTTATTTGTCAGATCTATATATTCTTTTCCTTCTTTCTTTTTTTTTATCCTTTAAGTTATCCTTACTGGGACTCTTCAATTCTGTGCCCTCCTCCAGATCTCCTTCTCCTGTATTGTTTTTTCAACTGGCAGAACTTCCTTTAGTATTTCTTGTAGGGCCAGTCTATTGTTGACAAATTCTTTCAGGATTTGGTTGCCTGTGAAATTTTAATCTCTCTCTCAGTTTTGAAGGACAATTTGGCTGGGGCACAGAATTATTGGCTGGAAGTCTTTCTGTTTCAGGATCTTAAATATATCACACCACTGCCCTCTCACCTCCTTAGTGCCAGTTGAGTAGTCTGAGCTCAGTCTTATTTGATTTCCTTTGTATATAGTAGATTGCTTTTCTCTTGTTGCTTTCAGAATTTTCTGCTTCTCTTCAGCATTTGACAGACTGATTATATGCATATTGGGGAAGCCATTTTTGGGTTTATTCTATTTGGAGTTCATTGGGTTTCTTTGACTTGTATATTTATGTCCTTTATTGGGGAGTTTTCCCCCATTATACCCTACCTAGCCCTTTGCTCCTCTCTTCTCCTTCTGGGACACCAGTGATTCTTATATTTGTGCACTTTGTTTGGTCTATCATTTCCCTGAATTCCAATTCAGTTTTTTCCATCTTTTTTTTTCACCATTTGCTGTTCTGAGTGTTTGAAAATCAGTTATCCTATCCTCTATGTCGCTTATTCTTTCTTCTGTCTCTTCAAATCTGTTGCTGTGTGCCTCTAGTTTGTTTTTTATTTGGTTAACAGAGTCTTTAATTTCTGTGTTATCTGCTATTTTTTTATTTATTCTTTCAAATTCCTCCTTATGCTCTTTTACTGTCTTCTTGATTTCCTCTATGTCATTAGCCACCTCGCTTATTTTGTTAAGTAAAGTTATGAATATCTTTGATTAGTTGTTGCAACATCTGTGTCTCCTCTGGTGTTTTAATTTGGTTGTTAGGCTGGGCTCTGTCTGTCTGCATTAGATATGCTTAGTGCTGTTCTGTTGTTTTCGTTGCATGCAAATATTTTATTGATTTATTTTGGGAGTTGATTTCCTTCAGTACTTTAAAGCCTTACATTTGCAGGTTGGATGTGTAGCAGGATGCAGGGTATGGGGCGGGGCACAACAGTGTGGTGATGTGCTGCAGCACAGGTATAGGCACATTTTCGGCGTGTTATGCTTGTGCTTGTGAGCATGGGCACCCAGTGGCCAGGAAGGATGAGGATGTAACTGTGTGGGGGTGCACAAGTCTGGGGGGCATAATCTTGATGTGGACTGGTCTAGGGCTCAGGGCCTTTTGTGTGCATGTGTAGAACTATGGCAGCAGGTCGGTGTTATGTCTCCATGGGCTGGAGGCGATTGTGATCCACTGCGCAAGTCAAGGCTTACGCAGAACTGGAAAGCGTGACTAAGGGCCTTGTGCACGTGTGGGTCTAGGAATGCCATAAACTGATGAGCAGAGCTCAGGGTGGGAGTGGGATAATGCTGTGCGACACTATGGGTGGGGAATGGGTGCACCTGGGTATGGAGGTTTGCACCCAAAGCCTTTGTGCGCTGGCCACAGCCTGCAGGGAGCAAAGAGTGGGAGGTAGTACTCGGGAGGGATGCAAGAAAGGTGGATTGGCCTGCACTTGGGGAAGGGGTGTAGGGCAGGAACACACACTGGGCATAGGTGAGGCAGGAGCACTTGTAGCAAGGGGAGTGGGGGCAGGTGACACAATTCAGGCGCATGGGGTGTGGGGTGAGTTACGGGTCACGGGGCTGCACTGATGAGGGTGGCATGTTTGAGGAACAAAGTTTGGCTTACTTCTTAGTTCCCGTCTCCCTGTCTGTGCACTCCTGTGGGCTCCATGCTTCTACATTAGGCTTCAGTTTTCTGCTTCTCAGTACCTCAGCTTTTGCAACCAGGGCTGCCCTATGTGGTGCCGAAGACTCTCCCAGGTCAGTTGCACTCTTGAATCACTGTCTCAGTCACCCTCCCATCCCTTCTCTAACTTTTCCTTGGAGCAGGCCTGAACTTAATCTACCTTATTCAGGCATCTTCCCTGAACTTTCCAAGTTTTAATCAATTTTGAGAGAATATCTCATCAACGGTTTTTTATGCAAAATGAAAAAAGATAAGATTGTCATTAAATTTTTTTCAGTAAATTTTCTGAGTACCAAATTAGTTCACATGATTATTTGTAAGTGCATCTATGGAGAAACAGGATAGAGTATTTGAAATGATACTTGCATAGGAAACTTTAATATGAACATTCTGCAGGATTAGGCCATATTCTGTATAGATACATACACATACACACAACTTTCATTCTTACACATACATACACACACACAACTTTCATTCTTACACACACATACATACACAACTTTCATTCTTACACACACACACAACTTACATTCTTAGCTACAAGAGGCAATGGAAGTGAACAATAGTCTTTTAATATCTGTGAATTAAGCTCTTTAAAAGGTGAGCAATTCAAATTTCTAGAACAAAACCCATAGAGTTTGCCATTTAAATTGCTTTTTTTCATTATTCATCTATTCCTGACATTCATGATTCATCCTTAAAACCTGGGAATCCATTAGCCATCCACAGTATCCTCTAAAGGAAATACTGTGAGCAATGGACCCACTCAAAGTCAAGAAATGGAGAGAATTAAGAGAAGTTACCAGTGAACCTTTGAGTGAACCTTTGGCATAAGCAGCTCTTTAGTGCTTTCTGATTACTTAGAGACACTAACATAGAAAATATAAACACTGTGTTTATTATTATTTGTCTTCTTCGACTTAATATTGTTTTAGTAAAGGCCATAGTGCTTATGACAACCGCATACATTTACAAGAGCCATCACTAGCCTATGGCCTGGCTTGGTGCCACCAGCTCTTCCATTCTGGCAAAACCATGCTGAATACTGTGCATGGAGAAATTTAAGTTCTTGCTTAACTAAGTTAGCCTTTGATTTTATATTAAGGTTTTTTTTTTCTTTTAAGGAAAAAAGGCATACACCACTTTTCAGTCAGTGTTATATAAATATCATCTTGGAGACAGATTTGTTAAAAAAAAAAAAACTAAAAGAATTCATTGTTTTTAAAAGTCTTAATAGAGCCATCTTAATAAAATTTAGGTTGGGCCACAAATGTCAGTACTATCTAGTGCTCTCTTAAAGAACTATGAAATGTGTGGTGAAGATCCCCAATGGCTTACTTGATTTTTGCATTACCAGAAAAGCAGAGTTTGGCTTTCAAGGCCAAGTCCAATGTCAACAGGCGATTTTCCAGCCTTTCAAGCCTGCGCTCATCCAACAGAATACAACCGACAGTAGTGTCATTATCAGAGGGCAGAACTCCTCTACTTTCCCAGGCTGCTGCTTCCCAGGAGTTTCCCAGCAGCTAACCTGCGTTCAGAAGTCTGTTTTCAGTTATTACATGTTTCAAGAAAAGCAATGTGCCCTTCATCCTAAACAAAGGGAAGTCACAATCCTGGGGCAGAAGCTAAGAATAACTTGCTTTCTGTAAATGTGAGGAAAAATATCCAGACAGGTAACCATGTGAATATCAAGGTCATTTCAGGTAGCATTTTATCATGATTATGAAAAGCAAAATAAGTTGCATTTGCAGGTAGGAACTTCCCTGCATAAGGACTTTTGTGTATCAAGAATACATACAGCTTTTGTGAAAAGAAATAAGGACCATGTATGGTGTTTCCAGCCAATAATCACTGAAAAACTAGCTATTGAATAAATATGTAAATGTATGGAAAATATTAAATTATGAAAATATGAGTATATACTATTAGGGAACTCAATATTTTATTTTGCATTTGTGCATGCATGTTTTAAACAGTCTGGGTTTATATTATAAAAGTTATGAATGTATATGCAAAAATTCAAGTAGAAAGATGTGAAAGTATCTTCCCCCATATATTGTCCCTTCTCCTGTTTCTCATCTCCTCAGGTTGCTATGAAAATTTTACTCATTTTTTTAACAAACTGGAT
>PVIY010042316.1:0-21036 GCA_004026745.1 Myrmecophaga tridactyla
TTGACTCTGGGTTTTCCTAGATATTCCTCCTCAGAGTCTGTGCCTTAAAGCCCTTTTCAGCTATAATCTGCTATTCTTATCTTGGAGCTCTGTTGGGCTAGTAAGCATTCTATAATCTCATGATTAAATCTCAGAACTTTAGTGGGCCTGTGTCCCTGAACTATGACCTTCACAAGTGTTTCATATTTCTTAGTTCCCTTAGAGGAGACAGGAAGGCTGGGGGGCCTAAAGTGGGAGGACTGCCCTTTCACCAGATGGGATGAGGCTCTGGTAACGTCTCCCCTTGGCGAGTAGGCCTTTGGTATAGACCACACTGGGCTTATTTCACAAGGATTACTCTTCCCCTTCCCTTGCCAGACCCACAAGTGGGAGATTTCTCAGCTTTTCACCTTGGTAATCAGCTGGGCTTCCTGGAGGTAAAACCCATGAAAGTATAGGATTTCCTTTAGACTTTCTCTTTCTCTTTCTAGGCCACATTTAGGCCATACTTATTTTTTAAAGGATGTTTTTAGTTACTATGCTATGCTACTTCTCTAATTGTATTAAAGCTTCTTTTTTAATTCTAATTAACTTCTCTGTTTCTGTGGAAAGCACAACAATACATCACAATTATGCCTTAGCATTTAAGAAACATTGTGTTCTGAACTCATGGATTACTCCAAAGTTTTAGACAAATATGGGCTAGGGTAATTTTTAGCAGCCTACATTCGAATTAAGTATAGATAACTTACAGATTGTATTTTATTAAAATAAGATGTCTTAATCTCTAGTTAGCCGTTTTTCAAAATATTAAGAGAAGTTTTCTGACTGAGGTTGAATCAGTTGATATCAAGTGAGATTAACTGATTTTTATATATGGTTGTGCTCTCTTCTCTAGATATACTTACTCCCTGAATTGAATCCTTTGGCTTTAAATACTATCTCTGAATGAATACTTCTCATTTATTTTGTCTCCATCCAGGCTTCTCTGAATTTCAGACGTACATTTATACAGTCGCCTCTTCAATATCTTTACTTGGATGTCTAATGGGAATCTTCAAATTGACAGAACCATTCAAAACTCTTGATTCTTATCCTATTATTCCCACCTCTCACACTTGCAGTACTGCATCTGTTCCTCTCCTAATCTTCATGATCTCAATAAATGGTTTTAATGTCCATTTCATTGTTCAGGCCAGAAAATAAAGGGAAAAAAAGGAAAAGAAAGAAAATCACTCTTAATAAGATTCTTACTATTCCTTCACATCCCACATCTAATCCTTTAGCAAATCTATGAGCTTTAGCTTGAATATATTCTGAATCTGTCCATTTCTCCCACATATACCACCAGCAGCAGCATCTCTCACTTAGACTATTGAAATAATCTCTCACTTCTCTTCCTGTTTCCAAGCGTCTCCCCTATGGTTCATTTTACACACTAAAGCCAGTGTGGTCTTTTAAAAAGATAAATTGGATTATATCATTCCCTGTTCAAACTCTTTGATCTGCCTCTCATCAAATGCAAGGTTAAAGCCAAAGTAATTGTCAAAGACAATAGACCTTACGTATTCTAGACCCCGGTAGCTTTCCTCATCTCATCACCGACTTATCTTTTCTCAGCTCTGGCCATACTGACCTTCATGCTATTTCCCAAGCACACCATTTTATCTCTTTGCCCATGACAGTTTCACTTTTTCTTCTATCTGGATCTTTGATTCCCAAAATTACCATGTAGCTCACTCTGCTGCTGCATTTAAGAATCTGTTCCAATGTCAATTCATCAGAACTGATTTCCCCCAATGAGCCTCCTTGAAATAGCTACTATATCCCAGCTTCTTTTCCTCCTTTATTTTTCTTCAGGAAATTTACTGTTTTTTTTTTTTTTCATATGACAAAACACTTGTCACTGACACTACATTGTGTATGTGTTTAAAGTCAGTTTTGCTTGTTAGAATAGAAACTCAGCATGGGCAGGGATTTGTTCACTGTATTTCTTCAACTCTTGCCATAGTGACTTGCCCAGAATACCTATTTAACAGATATTTGTTGAATTAAAAAATATATAGGGTGTTTTGCAGAAGGAAAAGCAATTATTATTTTTGCTCATGTTAATGGAAATTGGAGTAATGTGCTCTTCCTTGCTACTGAATCCTGTAATCAAAGCATCCTTGGAGCAGTCATAAATTTATTCTGATTAAGCACTGCCTTATGCCATTTATATGGGTGATATAAAATTAGTTAAAAAATTCTGCCTAATTCAAGGTACAACCAGCTAGCCCAGAGAAAATAAAAAATGTGTGTTTTAGTTTGGTGTGAACCATTATGGTGAGGTAATTAAACACCTCACATTTTTCGTGCCTTGTTTCAGTTGGAAATTGTATTTAGCTGCAAAAATAAAACAAAAACAAAAACAAAATTGCAGTGGCTTAAACCCTCCTGGGTTTATTCTTACTTAATACATAAAAGAGGTCCTGTGGTAGCAGTCCACAGCAGGTTTTGCTGCTCCAGGAAGTTGTCTGGGACCCAAACACTTTTATCATTCTCTTCTGATTTTCTCAGCTCCAGCTTCTGTGTTAAAGGCCATCCCATGGTCTAATACAGCTAGTGGAGTTCCTGCCTTCATGTCAGCCTTTTGGGGAGCAGTAGGGAAGAAATGGGGAAGGAGAAAAGAGACCATAGCTGAAGTCTGTTTCATAAAAGGACTCACACAGTAAACTCCACAGAACATTTCTGCTTGTGTCTCTTTGGCCCAACTTTATTGTAAGGAAGGCTAGAAAATGAAATATTTTAATTGGATACATTGTTTCTACAAATAATATTAGGGCTATGTTACTAAGGTAAAAAGGAGGGTGGTTATTGATAGGCAAACAACAGTCTGTACCAAATACTTCTCTTGTTTCATATAGGACTTAATCTACTATTGTTATAGTGTTGATATATGTTTATTTTTCCATATCTTCCTTATACCACTCCATCCACATGCAAATCATTGGTGTGCTTTTTCTGTATTTGCCATCCCATCTAGCAGTATACTTCACATAATAGTCAGTAAATACTTGTGAAATTTGAATTCAGTTGACTCAAATCTATTAGCTTAGTTTCATTAGCACCTTATTCTGGCCGATGCTAAAAGGCTGGAGAAGCCTGTCTCTTGTGATGTTGACATTTCTACAGATATTTATTTAGAAAAAAAAAAGAAAATTGAACATATTCTGTTCTATATTCTTACATATAAAAGGCCAAAGAACTATTAGCAATGCGAACATTGTTAAGTATGATTTATATTAAATAAAAACCCTCCTAAAGGAATTTTTAATAAAAGAGCCATCAGTTTAACCTTAATGAAGTTAAACAGAGGGAAAAAAAGTGAACAATATTTGTTCCTTTGAGTAAATTATATGCAGTGCAGAATTTACATTTCTAAAATATGTTTCTAGTTTTACTCAAAGTGTTTTGATTTTATCTGAAAGCCAGGTTTTGAAAGTACAGAGAAAAATTTTTATATGATTTTTCTTTTGCTTTCTTCCTCACTGCTAAATACCGTTTCCATGATTTCTATAACTTTGCAATAAATGTCATTAATATAGCATATGTCTCTATATTCAACTCCTATATACAGCAATGAAAGCAACTTTTCAGGTTTTAGAGATGATCCTGAAGAATGATAAGAATTCAAATAATTTAGTTTATTATTATTATTATTGAAGTTAAGTCAGTTAGAAGTTCTTTATGAGTGTCATAATTTCGGGGCTATCTGCAGGTAAAAAGTTCTGCAGTATTTGTGACACACACAGATATACAACATATTAATTTTTTAATAATGTTCTCACAAGACATGAAATGATGTGAAAATTATGTTCCCACCCAGTTCTTGTCATGTCAAATCCTGACTGCTAGAAGGCAAGAACCCCATCCATATACTTCTTAATATATATCCTCTAAATTCCTTACAAAGTGCCTTGCATATTTAGGCTTTGCATTAAGTATTTAAGGAACAAATACTGCTTATGAAGTTTCATTAAGTAATTTTTGAAAATATGGTACAACATTAGGTTAAAATGATGAAATAAGGACCACAGAGGATGCTTGCATGTACTTTTTCAGCTGATATGAATATGTTCTTCAAAATAAAAATGAATTCAATAAAATCCAGATCTGTACAACATTAAGTGATTTGAAGGTATCTTTTCTTCCCCACTCATCATAAAAAAATATTTTCCTTCATAAAAAGATTTATCATGGTTTCTTATTATTTTGTCCCCACGTTTAAAGGTGGGTAAAATATAATAAGGACCTGGTTCCAGGAAGTGTTCCAGAATCTTGGTCACTTGTTCTATGGACCCAAGAACACATGCAAAATGTCAAATTACAGGTGGGCAAAGAATCCATATGCAGTTGCTCGGGAGCTGCTTACATGGGGCTCTCCAGGTTCACAGGCAAGAAAGAAATGCACTGATGGTGCTTCTCATTCGTTTTGGCAGTGGGAGCTGAGCCAGGGGTGCTGCTGTAGGGGTCATAGAGTTGTTCCTTTTTTATTTTTAAGTAGAGCAGTTGTAGGTTTACAGAAAAATCATGCAGATGGTGCAGTGCACGCGCTCCCCATATATGCACACTTTCCCCTATTAATAACCTTTGGCATTAGTGTGGTACCTTTGCTACAATTGATGAAACAATATTATTTAATTATACTGCTAACTATAGCCCATGGATTACAAGCGTTTGCTGTTTGTGTTGTGCAGATCAACAGATCATTTTTTTTTCAATTTCATTCTGGTAGCATGAATATACCTAAAATTTCCCATTTTATCCACTTTCAGAGGCACAATCCAGTGGTGTTAACTGCATTCAGAAGTTGTGCCACCATTACTGCCATCTGTTACAAAATTTTTCCATCACCCCAAACAGAAACTCTTACCATCTAAACATTAACTTCCCATTCCTCATCTGACCTTGGTCTCTGGTAGCCTATATTCTATTTTCTGACTTTATGAATTTGCATATTCTAATTATTTCATATACGTGAGATCATATATTTGTCTTTTTGCATTTGGCTTAGTTCACTTAACATTGGTGTGCTGGTTTGAAGCTCTTACGTACCACAGAAAAGCCATGTCTGTTAATCTTCATTCAATATTGAGGGGAGAGATCTTTTTTATAGTTTCCATGGAGATGTGACCCACCCCATTGTGGGTGGTAACTTTTGATTAGATGGTTTCCATGGGGTGTATCTGCACCCATTCAAGATGAGGTTGCTTTACTGGAGCCCTTTAAGAGGGAACCATTTTGGAAAAAGCTTTAGAGCCACTAGAACCAACAGAGTCCACATAGCTAGAGATGAAGAAGGAGAGAAAGCTAGCAGACATTGCCATGTGCCTTCCCAGCTGAGAGAAACCCCAAACTCCATTGGCCTTTCTTGAGTGAAGGTACCCTTTTGATGGTATCTTAATTTGGACATTTTTACAGCCTTAGAACTGTTGACTTGCAACCTAATAAATTCCCTTTTCAAAAGCCATTCTGTTTCTGGTATGTCATATTACAGCAGCTTTTGCTTAGAACAATAGGTCTTTAATACCATGAATTAGCATTCTAATCTTAAGAAGATAACATTTTCTCAGACTTTTTTCTGTAGTGAAAATGGGTTAAATTATTAGCCTTCAAAATTATATATTTAGAATTTCTGAGAAATTTCCTCAGTAAAGAAGTCCATACTGATATGGCTAATAAAAACAAATGAAACCAAGACCCTGTTGTGTGTACTGTAGCATTTCCTCACATTTCTCCTATCAGGACAAAGTGTTTGCCATGCACAACAGGTTGTATTAGTATGTGTCTTTCTTTGGTTTGAATGCTTTAATGCTTTAATGTTTTATCTGTTAGAACAACTTTCCCCTCCTTCTAAGCCATCTGTAAGACTAAAAGTTAATTATTCTTAAAGTCAGAAATCCATTATCAGAAGCTGATCTGGTTGGGACTAAGGCAAATCAGAATACAGGGTAAAGGATGTTGTTGTCTATATTTTAAAACGTCACCTTCTTTGTGAGACCAAACAAAGAGTTGTTTATTTTGTCCAAAATTTAAATTTTCTATAGCATACTATCTAACTTAACTTGTATTGGCCAGTTTATTTAGACCACCTAAATAAATGGAGCCTAGAACAGGAAATGAGATCTGATGATTTTGTATAGCTTAATGTAATATCATAATATAATCAAGAGTATTTTGGGCAGATAATTAAAAAGTATTTGCAAAGTCCCTTAAGGGACTGGAGAAAAAATATGAATTATTAACTCCCCTGTCTGGGAAATTCCTGATATTTTCTCAAGCATTGGGGCCTCCCAATTTAATAAGCCAAGCCCTCAATCTTGAGATTGGCCCTTATGAAACTTATTTCTGTAATGGTGAAGCTAAGCCTACCTAGGTACACACCTGACAGTCACCCCCAGAGAACCTCTCATGTTGCTCAGATGTGGCAAAAAAAAAAAAAAAAAACTTATTACCCTCCCCTCTACATGGAACATGACTTTCAGGATGTAAGTCTTCCTGGCGGTGTGGGGCATGACTCCCAGTAATGAGCCTAACCCTGACATGGTGGGATTGAGAATGCCTGCTTAATCAAAAAGGGAAAATAAATATAACAAAATAAGGTTTCAGTGGCTACTATATTTCAAATAGATTTGAGAAGTCATTCTGGGGGTTACTCTTATGCAAGTGTCAGCCAGATATTATAAATTGTCACAGTATGCCAAGCCCTAAACAACAGTATTCCTGAAAACCCTAAAGAAAATCCAGAGCTCTAAGATTCTATCAAAGTTTTATTTTTCAGAAACTTAGAACCCCCTGATTGTTCTTATGCCAGAGAATCCCTGAAAATTAGAAGTACTAGTATCTCCCAGAACATCAATCGACCCTCCCCTATCCCATAATGTCAGCACCACTTTTCAACATGAAGAAGTTTGAATGGTCATTGCCCAAATATCCCTGAAGATTGAAAGAATGATCAAATGAAAGGGAAGGCTTGTAACAGAGAAGTTTAGGATTTAACAAATTATTATGACTAGTGAATCATTATATAGATATTTTCTTTTAGTTTCTAGTGTATTAGAATAGCTAGAAGGAAATACCTGAAATTATGGAACTGTACCCCAATACTATACTTTAAAATTTTCTCTATAACTACTTGTTAAGCTATACTTTGAAATTTTTCAGTTATTTATATATTTCACAATATTGATCCATTATCAAATTCTCTTAGTAAGGGGATGAGGACTCCAGACTGAGCTCAACCACATGGACAGTGATTCTACCAGCTATGCCTGGGTAAGGGAGGGGGGTGATGGGTTCTGACTCCATGTGCAAAGGACACATGAAGAAGCTTGCCTTTGAGATCCTCCCAGGACTCATAATATGCATCGAGTAACAGTTGAGTCCTGACTGATTCAATACTTATTGGAAACATTATTGAAAAAGGAGAAAAATAAATCATGCAATTAGACCCAGGTGTGCCCCAGGCTTAGTTCTGCTCCAAGACTCACTCCCCTGAATCCCAATACTTTGTAGCTTTCCTAGATGCTCCTGTCCTAGCAGCCTGATAGTCACTGTAATCAAGGGAGTATGTGGCAATGCTGACCTTCAGAACTGCAGAACTCCTACTCTAAGTCTTAAGTGAAACACAGCGCAGGCTTGAAGAAACACAGCAAGCAATAGGAGAGGGTTGTCTTGCCCATGTCTCTGGCCCTTACCTCAAGAGCAAATCTTTACCTATACTCCAGAAGACCTATCTGAGGAACCCTAAATAAATTCAGCTGTGATAACATTTATTGAATGCTAATTATATACAGGGCAGATAATATTGTTTTCTTTAACCTATGTACCAATCATGGGAGGGAAACATCATTATTATGATGTCCATTTTACAAATGAGGAACTTCAAGGTGAAGGAAATTGAGTACTTGGCTTAGATCCCATGGTTGATAAAGGTTAAAGCATGCACGGTCTGATCTGGCTGGGACCCCACAGTCACCCAACTACTATATTCCCCTGCTCTCTCAGTGCTGAACGGATACAGACTCACCTATCAGATGACTGAATTCTCGAAAATATTTCCTATAAATAGTCTAGATTATAGTTAACTCACTGGATACCAAGGTGGCCTAAACTTCATTTGGCCACCTTAAAAGAGTTCATGGAAAGTGATACAAGACATCTTTATAGATAAAAACTTTAATGTGGTGTTTTGTGGCCCATTTGACTTGGACCCATTATATGTCTTTATTCCTGTACATATTTATTCAGTGCTTAAGATGTTAATCAGCATTGTGTCATTATTGTGGCTACTGCTAAAAGAATGTAAAATAAATTCTTTGTTCTCAGTGATCTTATGATGTAACTGGGCAAACAAACAAAAAAACAAAACTAATAAACCTAAGCTATATCATTTCACTCTATGGCTTAAAATCCATCAATGATTTCCCATTGTAATTAGAATAAAATTCAAACTCTAATGTGTCCAAAGAAATTTCTTAGCAATATTTCTAGACACTGTCACTTCCTCCCAAGAAATGGAATAAAGCTCCCTTTTGTGCTGTAGTTTCTATATCCCTCAAAAGAAGCTAATTATAGTAACCACAACATGATAATTTTTTCTTATCTTTTTCTCTGTTAGACTGATATCTTATTTGCCTCAGAATCAATTGTATGTAATGCATTCTCTACTGTACTTGTGTTAATAGACTTCCAATAATTTTCACTCAATGGGGATGATAACTAGAAAATTGCATCCAGTTTTTCAGGTTGTGGAGTAATAGGAAAAACAAATAAAATAAAGCAAAACAAAAATTCAACTACTGCAGTAAAAGTGAGTTTATTTTATAAAGAAAACATGGGATTAAGGTGTGCTGGAAAATGTTTTATAACTAGCTCTCTGAATAAAAAAAAAAAGCCCTGGTTTATAGCATTTGCCAATTTGTGTGGTATAAGTGCTCCCCTTAGGGCCATTTTCAAACTAGAAAGTCAAGTCATCAAACTCAGTTTGGAAAAGATGTACACAGTCAGCTCTTGCAAACTAGTGCAAAATGGCTCCAGCAGAAAACCCCTTTTTAGTAGATCAGTGTAGTTCTCATGGTGACATAGCAGCCACCATAACAGCCTGCCAGGTGCCTAACTCTGTTTCTTTTTTCTTTATCTGCTCTTTCTGGTTGGCTATCACTTAACTTCTTTCAACTTTCCTTCTTTCAACCTGCTAACTTCTGCTCAGTGTTGGCTTCTGTTGTCAGAATTCCCACTCTGTCCTGTTTCCTGTTTGCTGATGTCTGTCTGCTTCTCTCCTAACTGGCTTTACTATGCACTCTCCCACATACATTTGAGATGGTTCATATTCAAGTGTTGAGAGAAATTATGATAGGTTTGGCAATTTTTTATTTAGTATAAAATACTGAAGTTAGGGTTCTCATTAAAGGTTTCTTTTTATGTTCCTGTGAGGGTCAGATTGGAGGCCGAGCTACTCCCTCCCACCTACCCAACCACTCAGCTGTGGCAGCACCATAGAATCACCTGATTTAATTTATTTTAAAACAAAATAAAACTGATAGATTAATAAGAAACTTCTGGAAATGGCTGTGGGTTCGGCAAGTTTTCTGATCTTTGCAGAAGTAAACCTAGTCATGCTATGGTACAACCATTTGGTAAATGAGGGCCATGATGTAAACCATATGCCTCTCAAGGGCAGAGAAGAACATGTGACACAATTGAGAAATCTCTGTGATCCAGTGTTTGCATGTGCACAAATTTTTATTAGAATATTATGATTGCACAGAATAATTAGAATTTTCCTGTAAATTTGATCCCATGGTCATAATTGCAATTGATCTTTGCCAAAATGAGCAGGTACTGCTTATAAATTTAAGATGAACAGAAAATCTAAATTCATAGATGTCTGAAACAACTTGTAAAAGTGCAACAGTGTATTCTTAAATCAATGCAAATACTAAACATCTCTAAATGCATGCATATATCTTCAGGAACAGGAAACCAATATCTGTATTCACCAAATAGATTTATTGTTTTTTTATAACTTCCTTCACACTGACATAGCCCACAGATCAAGAACAAAATGATTAATTTCACAAAATTTACCAAAAGATTAGAATTTGCTTTAAAGAAAGCAAATATGCATTAAAATAACTGTATAAAGCTACTTAAATGTCATAATACAAATGTTTCCTTTAATATTAATTTAATATTATGAAAGATTATAGATGCAGCATAATTATTTCACTTAAGCTGTAAAAAATATGGATTTTCAAAGATACTTTTACTGTGTGGAAAAATATACAAATGTTAAGATAGTATTTTAAAAAATGATTATTGGCTATTTAGAATAAGACATGAATGATATATAATGACTAAATCAGTAAATGAAATAATATATGCCATTTTGGGTAAAAAAGTCATTACGATTTCAACAAGTTCATTATTTTTAGACTATAGTGAAATATATTCACTTATAATTTGAACGTTTGACTCTCTCTATATATATATATATATCTTTAATCCTTTTTAATATTTAATATTTGAGTTAATACTGCTATTCATAAGATTTTATCATTAACATCTGCGAGGGGCATGTTTGAGCTCATTCTATTTTCCCGTCATAGAAAATCTGCAATCTTTTTCAGTAATTTGAATTTTCATCTTATCATGTTCAGACTTTTAAAACATTTACTATCAGGGCAATAAAATTGAAATATTGTTATCTATTAATGTTAAAAATGACAGAGAGCAAACTTGATAATATCATTTCTAATTCATTTTAAGACATTCGTGGAGCACTCCTGTTATCTCGTAAACTGGGAACACAAGTTCAGCCACAACAGCAGGTTTTAGCAGATGGTTGTGTATTACTTACACAACACAAAGGGCCCCAAAAAGCAGGGGAGCACATTTCATCTTGACCAGTCCCATGGGAAGGCCAACTGCTCAGATCAGGGTGAATGAATGGCAGCTGCACACATCTCACTATGCATTAGAGAGGAGAAATGTTTTACTGCCCGAGAGTGGATATTTATATACCAGGGGTAGGGGGACCTGTCACTTAGGAAAAAGCATCTATCAAACAACCTTTGTGCAGAGTTCCAGGTCTGATAAATAGCTGGGGCTGCTTGTTCACAGTTTTGGGTTCAAGATACAGTCAGGCTGTTGCATTAGACCTGATGTTCCTCCCAGAGTGCAAAATAAAAAACATATTTATTTAAATATCTTCACATGTGAAAAATAATGGAGGTAGATAAGGGCTGTGAGATGGCCACTGAGTATTTTGGTGATTTCCCAGCAACAGTGAATGTTCTAGTTTGCGAGCTGCTGGAATGTGATATACCAGAAATGGAAAAGCCTTTAAAAAGGGGAATTTATTAAGTTCCAAATAAATGCCCAAATTAAAGCAAGGCTATAGAAATGTCCAATCTAAGGCATCCAGGGAAAGATACTTTGGTACATTCAAGAAGGCCGATGACGTTCAGGGTTTCTCTCTCAACTGGAAAGGCACATGGCGAACATGGTTACCTCTTGCTAGCTTTCTCTCCAGGCTTCTTGTTTCATGAAGCTCCCCTGGGGGTGTTTTCTTTCTTTATCTCCAAAGGTCCCTGGCTGTGTGAGCTCTAAAGTTTTTCCCAAGACGGTTCCCTGTAAAAGGCTTCAGTAGCAATCCCACCTTGAACAGGTGGAGACACATCTCCATGAAACCATCTAATCAAAAGTTACCACCCACAATTGGGTGTGTCATGCCACAAAAACAACAAAAGGCTCCTACCCAGCAATATTGAATGAGGATTAATGGGCGTGACTTTTCTGGGGTACAGAACAGATTCAAACAAGCATAGTGAAGAAGGATTTTTTTCTTTATTTTTGGTGACAAGTTACTGATGACACCTGACTAGGAAAGAATTGGTGGATGTTCAATTTATTCAAAGTATTTAGTTTGTGCAAATGGAGATGTTCAATGTCATTAAAAAACCGATTAGTTTAACAATTAAAATTATAGGTTTTAGAAATCAGTCTAAGTTGAATCCTTTCACTGTTTCTTGTTATTTGCCTGGATAAGTCCATTTATATATTTATTCACTTATGAGTGAGTACTATGCCTTGATGTTTCAAAAATAAATGAGGCACAAAGGGCCTCTGGCTTCACAAAAGGTCTTCTGCTTTTTGGTGAATAGAAAACATGAATACTCATAGGATGGTAATAGAGAATACAAAGTACTAATGGAGTAAAGGGCAGGGAGTGCTTAATCTATTTTAAGAATCATAAAGGCCTCTTAAGATAGGTGTTGTTTAAGCCTCCAATTGAAGGAAAAATAGAAATAAGCTGATGAATCTGATTGTATGAAATGACATTACAACATAATTTATAGACTCTGTAAAATTAAGTTGAGTGATATATGTGACACCCCTAACACAGTCCCTGTTACATGATTATGTATTGAATAAGCATTAGGTGCTGCCATTTCTGACAGTAGCTAAACCATCCTCCTACACACTTTTCTAGTTTCTTCCAATTTCACCTATGATAGTAGTTACCTAACTGGGATTTAATTATTTGCCTTACAAAACTGCCTACTCAATAATGATATGAAGTCAATGAGATCAACAATTTTATCTTATTTATCTTTGTATTTTCATCTAAGCACCCTCCTTGGAATTTAATAGGTGTACATTAAGTTTTTCTTCAATGAATAAGTAAATGCGTGGGGAAAATATGGCTTTCAGCCATCGTATATCACAAATCTTGATAGAGGGTCATTCAATATATAAATATAATTATAGGACTGATTTTCCTAATTTTTAATTAATTATTCAACTGTTCAAGGCCCAGTGTCTTCAAAACAGAAATATGAAACAACAGCAGCAATGTGCTGCTTTAGTTGGTTGAGTATAGAGGATATTTTATGCCTGCTTATCTATAAATATAACCCCAAATTAATTGGCAAAGTATTTGAGATAGAGCTTCCCTAAAAGATGAGCTTGTTGATTGGACATTGGGTATGCATTAAATAACTGAATTAGCAAGCTGAGTTCACTGGTTTTCCTTCTAGTTCTTTGTAAGTATAAAAGGGTTACAGATCATTTCAATTTCAGACTATTGTACTGGGCCAGGATAAGAAAAGATGGTTCATACCAAGGGAAGACAACAAAGCACCAACTGTTTTCCTCAGCCATTTAAAACAGAGGCTAAACAACATGACTGTGAGAAACAAAGGAAAGATCAAATCCTTGTAAATTAATTGTTCTAAAAGACTAGTGGATATAAAAACATATGGAGACAGTAATTTCAAAATTGACTTGCCTGTATAAAATCATTAACGCTCTAAGGTGTAAACCTAGTTATTTGAAAAATTCACTTATGGATTCTCCCTAGTCTGAGTCATTAACTTTGCTCATCCAGGACTGCAGTAGTTTCCAAGTCAACCTCTGCGTATCAGCTCATTCCTACCCTCAACCAAGCCAAGAACTGTAGCCATAGTTATAATTTAAATGTAAAAACCAGATCATTTTTCTTGCCTCAGTAAAAATGTTTGTGGTTTTCAATGATAGCCCTTAGGTAAAAGATCTAAATCCTTTGTGCTATTTCACACTGAAAATAACCTGATCACATTTGTGTGATGTAAGTAATACATATTGTGGTAGGTTGTAATGTAGTTCTCTAAAGATGTCAGATCCTAACCTCAGAGCATGTTCAGCTTAATTTATTTGGAAGAAAGCTTTTAGCAAAATTGTTAAGCTAAGGATCTTGAGTTAAGGAATTTATTCTGGATTCTGTGGTTGGATCCTAAATACAATCACAAGTATGAGAGAAGCAGGGGGAGATTTGACACAGAAAATGAAGAGGCAATGTGATCAAGGAGGCAGAGGCTGGAGTGATGCAGCCAAAAGCCCAAGAATGCTGGTATATACCAGAACCTAAAAGAAGCAAAGTACAGATTCTCCCTAGAGTCTCCAGAAGGTGTGCAGACATTTCAATGTCTTGATTTTGGCCCAGTGATATTGATTTCAGACATATGTCCTGAAAACTGTGAGAGAATAAATTTCCATTATTTTAAGCTGGAGGAAACAAATGCATTTATTTTCTATTAAAAATAAATTGAATTAAATAGTGTGAGGATTCAAAATAACCTAAAATCTTCACATTCTAAAATAACCACATTAATTTACCTACTTGGTATTATTCTTTATGCATCAGTCCTTCAGATGCATGAATTATTAGTTCTTCATATCTTTGTATCAACCCAGCCTAGAACTCAGTAAGCCTTTTTCCATATGCAGAATTAAGTAATTTTTCAGCTCAGTAGCTTTTCTTTTAGTATTAGATGATTATTGTCTCTTTGTCATCTATTCCTGTTCTTACTCTGGAATTTCTATTATTTGCAAATTAAGTCTCCTGGATTTGTTGTCCATGTCTCTTATCTTTTATTTTGTGTTTTTTACAGAGTTTTTTGTTCTGCTTTGTGTTTATTTCCTGTGCTTTACTTGATGTTTCAGGTCATTAAAGCAGATCTCAGAAAAGAACATTTTCTTTTTCCATTTTCCTACTGAAGTGCTTTATTGTTGTTAAAATATGTTTACTTAGTTCCTGAAAGACTGTAGTTGAATTCAGCCTCCTTGTGTTTGTCTCATTGTTATTGTTTCCCACATTAGCATCTGCTCCTCCAGCAATTTTATTTTAGCAAAAAGCTACCATTTACATCTGTTTCCCTTCTTATTCCTTTCTCTGTCAATGGGCTCCATAGGTTGTGCTGCTATTTCCATTAGTTTTTGCATTGAGGCTTAGGTCCAACTGTTGGGTTACTTTAAATGACAGCAGTCTCATGAGTAGTGAGGTGCAAAGTAGAGTTCTAATTTTGGCAGCTGGGAAGACTGAGCCATTTGTCCCTGATGCTTTGTGCTTCTCCCCATGATTTATAGGGGTCAATGATGCAAGCAGAGGTAGTCAGGAGCAACATTCCAATTGTTTTAAAGTTCTTTAAATTGAGTTGATTTTAACTCCAAGTCTCCATCTTTCAGTGATGTTAGGAAATATAATTTCAGTCATTTGTGGATTGTTTCCTTGGATTTTGCAAATGTGCTCAGATTTTACAAAGGATGTAGCCCTTTGAATGGTCCATCCAATTAGTGGTCATCAGTTCACAGAGTATCACAAGGCAGTTATTTTCCCAGTTAGCCATTTAGGCCCAGTAACTCTGATTATTACATGTTCATTCTTCAAGAACTGGTGTTTTTAGAGAGGATAAAACCCCTCTGCCTAGGCTCTAGCCTTCTAAATCAAGAGTAAATAAGATTGCCATTCTCTTCTGAGTCTGTCATCTCCCCACATGATGCCAGGAGTAAGAACTAAGACTCCATTGCTCATTGGCCGACATACCTGACCTTCTATTATTTCACCATTTCTCAAATGTTCTCTTACTTTTCTATCACTCTCCAGTATCCCCTGTATTATCTTTTTAACATATTTAAGATTTTATAGCATCATAGAACTTTATAAAAAGCCTTTGTTTTCACATTTTTCTCTTGATCCAAGCCTAATTCCTTGCTTAACTGAAAGAGAAGAGGAAGAATAAATAAGAAGAGGCCAGATATTTAAATATTTTACTAAGTTATCCTGCCTTACTAGGTTGTGTTCCCTTGTTGTGTGCTTCCTCTGGTGCCTGAATCTTGCTTTAAACAGCACCCAGCACACTCCAAGGATTCACATGAAGTCTCTTCTCCCTGGTAGTTTGTAAAAGTCAATGAGGACAGGCACAGTGTCCAGCACATAGCTCACACTTAATACATGTCTATTTAATAAACAAATGAGGGACATTTCAGAAGATGATGTCTCCACACAAGGTATATGTCTCTTTTGTTATTTGAAAAAAAGGATTAATTTTAACCAACAGAATATATGTAGAATTGGAACCCATTAAGCTATCCTCAGTGTGTATCTGCTATGGAGAAAACCAATTCTGTTCTTTATATAAACACCATTATCATTAAGAAGCTTGCATTTATGAAACATGCTGAACACACAGATGAATTCTCCTTAGCTGTTGTATACTGACATAGACATCAATTGTCACCCAGTGATTTTGGTTCCTGAGGTGTGAGTTGCATGGATCATAATGGAAAGACTTACTTAAAGACAGTATCGAAACCATAAGATTTTCCCTGGGAAGAAAATGATTAATTTATCAAATCACTTATAATTATAATTTAGTAAATTACCTATTAAAATAAAAGTGTAAAATTTTAAAATAATTCTAATATTAACTTTTGCCTCCTATGCTATTATAAGATACATGTCATTTACAGAAACGGTGAAGAAAATTTCATGTAACTTATACTAAATTTTGGAAACTTTATTTTTCTCAATTAGAAAATTAGTGGAAAATCCCCTACCCATAATTTATTCAAAAGTCACTTGTAAGTTGGATATTAACAGAAATTCAGACTCTTTCTGTGTATCTATTTTACTTCTAAAGATTTTTAAGATGAAGTTAAGAAATACATATTTTTCACTACCTCTTAAACTGACCAATTATTTTGTAAGTTACAAAATAACTTTCTTTTTTCAATGAGATAATTCAGAGTACTCATTCTTGTCACAGTAGGTGGCCTACTGTTCCTTTCTTTATCCAAATGAAATGTGGAGAACATGACAACCCTGTGATTCTGTAACAGTCTTTGTGAAATGTCTCTGTTCAAATTTCTTTCCAATCAAGAAAGCAATTCTTAGCAAACAAGTCACTAACTCATATAATTATCTCTCTTCTCTGTTTGTAGAGGAGTTTCTATATTAAACCCAAATTGGCTTGGTATTTGACAAATTGTACAAGGCCTTTGGGAAAATTGTTTTAACAAAAATGGCTTCTTAAATTGTCTTTGGTCTCCATAAAAGATTCTGAATCACTGTATAAAACCCTAAAATATTTATTAATGATGCATACATACGCAGCTTTTAAATGTAATAGGAGATACATTTCTTCTCTCCTTCTCTAAGGTGCATCATAATATTACTTTCTTTTAAACATTTCTTGACCTGTGAACATCTGATATATAGATATTTTACCCATGGACCCCTTCAAAACTTTGCTGATTAAGAAATACACCTAAAGTCTTGTTTAGGTTTGCTCTGTACTCTTCTATATTAGAATCTGGAATGCAGAGATTTGGAAGAGAGTAGTTCCTATTTTCCATTTATATGAATTTTTCCCCCTTAATGTTTCCTCTTTGCCAGTTAAGTCTACTAGAGTCAGGGTTACAAAATCAATTAAACCATGGCTTCTTCCCTCTAGGAAATGATAGTCTAGTGAGAAAAAGTGGGACAGAAAAAAATCCACAATTATAGGCTAGACTGATAGAAGTTATAATAGGTTTTCAAGTAAGTACAAAACTGGGTCATCTAATTTAGATAAAGAGAGAAGAATTTTCAAAGATTGGGCAATATTTGATTGGGTAATATTTGAATTGAATTTTGAAGTATGAGTCAGATTTTTCTGGAGTGGGGAAAGGACATTCTAAGTAATAAGAAAGGTGCCAGAAGTAGGGAGATAGACATGACCTATTTGAGGATGTATACATAGTTGATACTGTTGGCTATATGAGAAGTGATGGTTGAAGCCAAAAGTGCAGGCAGAAATCTTGAAGGCATTGTATAAATAAAAGCAAATCTATATTATAAATTTTAATAAACTAACAAACATAAACTTTTAGATCATAAGTTGTTAGAAATTTAGGGAACTAGTAATATGTCAATGAGCGAACCAGAGAATCTCAGCTTAACCACATTTAAACATAGCAGATCAATCTTTCTAATACAAATCGATACTCTATTTATGGAAAAAAAACAAAAAAAACTTGTTGGAAGTTCTGTCCACATAATTTCCCCAGCTCACGTAAAATGTTCTTTATACAAAATTTTGATGTACAATTCAAATGTTCAGGCCTATTAAGTAAAACCTGGTACAACTAGGTACAGGGAAGTAAAATATCCTAATGCTCAAACAGAAATTAATCAATCTATTTTGAGTATGTTACCTATTTATAATAAATATACAAAGAATATGACACAAATCATAAAATATGATCTTATCATTTGCAGTAATACTATTTGGTATTCATTGTTGTATATATTTAACAGAGATTGGGTTTCTTTGTTTGGTTTTGCTTTTTAATTTTCCGGATTTCAACTTCAGCATTCACACATTCTGACAATAACTCATGTTTATTTTCTCTCAATTTCATTGATACTGAAATAGGTAGGACACAAAGATACAAAACATTTATGAGGTCTAAGAACCCTTAGTTTTGTGCGCTGGAACTCATATGAGATGTGATCTATTCTCTGTAGTTTAGAAGAGCCAAAGCAATTCATCACTACCTTAGCACTCAGTTCAATTTAAGATGAATTGCCTGTCAAATGTGATTGTGCTACTGATCAAGTTTAATGGCACTTAGCCAAATAGAGAATGGTGCCTAGCTATCTCCCAGATGGTCCTGTGTTTCATTCAAATTTGAAAAAAAAAAAATGCATATGACAGTCATTATCTTGAGATCACAGTACTTGCCTGACAGGTCCTTCTGGATTGATTCCATAGAGGGATACTTACAGAAATGTATAATGCAGCGGATTCATTATTCTGCTTTTCTGTTTTCCCATAGGTTTTTTCAGGTGAAATAAACAAATATGAGAAGAATTTAGGATTATTGCAACCATTCATAATCCTAAAATATGTGAAATGCAAATATAGGACAAATGTGACACTGATTTTGATTCACAGTATGAGATGCTGCCATAACAAAAGCCTAAAAACTGGAATGGTTTTGGACCTGGGCAGTGAACTTTGAGGAGAATGTTAGTAGATGTTTCATGGTCTTTGATGAGACTGTAGGTTAGTGCTTCTAGGAAGTTCAATAAATGCTATTGGAAATTGGAGAAAAGGGAATACTTGTTGCACAGTATCACAAGGCATTAACAACCCTGTTGCTTGAAGTAGGTTGGAAAGTATAGAATGGGTCTACTTAACTGGGTGATTGATCTAAGACAAGTTCCAACCAAAATGTTGAAGAGTCTGCCTGTTTTTTTCTTACTGTTCCTAGTATAATGCAAAAGCAGAGAGATACATTAACAGATAGACTATTAAATTAAAAAAGGAGCCAGTATTTGTGATAGCTGTAAAAATTCTCAGCCACTCTAGAAATCAAAGGATGCTAATTTAAAATATGGCTCAGAACAAAGTTCAAATCCAGGGTACTGCAAGGAAAATGTAGTCTAAGGATGAATCCAAGGATGTGACTGCAATACCTTTTGTGATGACTTAAAATTAAAACTAGCAAATTAGAGCTCTGTTTAGTCATGCAAACAGAGCTTGAAGGAGATTAAGCTATTCTCCATAAGTCCTCTCAATCAAACATTATGACCTCTAGAAAACTTAAGAGCATTAATGTTTAGTCATGATAGCAAAGTGCGTAGGACTTATCTCAGAAGATTTGTGGGTGTGGCTTTGTCTAATGATATAAATCCCTAGAAGACCCACAGGAGACTCACCAGGGTATTAAAAATTATACATGCAGAAACATTGCTTGGACAGAAAGTAGGTACAGAAATAGTTCTAAATGGATACAGACCTTTGGACTCTCAGAATTCTACTGTCCAGAAGTAGGCTGAGACAGCTACTCAGCTTCTCAGAGGGCAGAGTCAAGATTCATGGAGAATTATCCCAGGCCTTAAGACTTTAACAAGGAACTATCAATAATTGCTTAATTAGATTTCAGAATTTCTATTTCTCCCCTTTTTGATCAGTAATGACTGCATCAGTTATCCTAGGTCTTTTCCACCATTGTGGGATGGGTATTTCACGGGCCCTGTGTGGAGACACTTGAGCTTCATTAGTTTCACAGTGACCCTAACTCTGACACTGGCAGAAAATAGAATCTATATTTGGAGCCATGAGAAATGAGCAGCACTGGACAAACAGTTTATAGTCGATTGGATGTGATATTTTGATAACTTTTATGGATTCCTGATGTCTCTTAAATTTTATCACAATTCTGCTCATGCTTTTAATAGGCCTTTCTTGCTAGAACTAAAATTTATTTATCTATAGATCAAAATTAATTATACTCAAGAAGTCATAGTTATAAAACTATACCTGAAGCACCTTATCCACAGGTGAACCCTATTTAGATGATGAGATTATCAGTTTTGCGTAGGCTGAGATGGGATTAGACTTCGGGGTGCATTGGGAGTGTATGACTGTATTTTGCATGTAAAAGGGATGTGAATCATTGGTGGTCAGAGAGTAGACCATGATGGCTCCATGTTATCTCCAACTCCTTCATGTAATACCCTTCCCTTGAATGAGTGCTTTACTTATAGACTTACTTCTAACAAATAGAATTCAGTAGAACTGATGGGATGTTACTGTTGCGATTAGGTTATATAGAGATTGTAGCTTCCATGTTGGAAACTCTTTCTCACTGTCCCTTGAATCAGTTGCTCTGGGGAAGGCTGCCATGTCATAAGGCAGTCCTGTGGAGAGACCCGCATGAGTGAGCTTGAATCTTTCAACTATGATTGATCCTTGAGAAGACCAAAATGCTGGCTTACACTTTGACTACAACCTCCTGAGAAACCTTATGCCACCAACACTCAATAAATTACACTTAGATTGCCAGCCTGCAGAAACTCTGTGAGATGATAAATACTTACTTGTATTCAATTTGTTTCTCAGACACAGATCATTAAGATAATACTCAATATTTTTTTGGCCATTTAGTATATGTGAATGGAAGCTTTAAAAACTACAAAAAGAGAAGAATTTAGGGAATATAAATATTGCCATTTGAAGACTGGATTATTGTCATACTGGTTAGTATTCCAACAATAACATATATATGAAGAATGAATTATTGACTGTATTTCATCATCTTGATGTCATCCTCAAATATTAGGGAAAGAGGACAAAACAAATTAAATTCCTTATGTAACTATTATTTATTTGTTATTGTACAGTTTTTTCCCTAAGTACAACT
>PVIY010042317.1:0-21166 GCA_004026745.1 Myrmecophaga tridactyla
GGAATAATTTTTCTACTTCTAGTCTGCTAAGAATAATTTGCGAGACATATGCTCTGCTTTTCAAATACTTTTTCAGCATGCGTGATCATATGGATTTTCTTCTAGGACCTAGTGCTGGGCTGTTGCTCAGTCTCCTAGTATCTATTCATCCTTGCATTCCAGGAAAAAATTCTACATGGAAGTCAATAATCATTTTAGGAATTGCTAGTATTTTATTTGGGATTGCACATCAATTTCTGTATTAATTGTTAATAACACTAGCTGCTAAACAAACCTCAACATTTTATTGGCTTAACAACAGCAGTTTATTTCCTACTCATAAACAGTCAAGGGAGGGTCTTCCCCATTGGTCTTTCAGGCACCCAAGCTTCTTCCATCTTGTCCCTCTATCATCCCCTAAAGCAACGAGCAGCAAACTTTCTCTTAAAGGGCCATGCAGTAAACATTTTAGTTTGCCTCTGGGATGATAACTCAGCCATGCCATTGTAGTACAAAAAGTAGCCATAGACAATACTAAATAAATGGGCATGATTGTGTTCCAATAAAACTTTATTTACTAAAACAGGCAGCAGGTTGACACCCCATAGTTTGCCCACCACTGACCTAGAACCTAGTCATCCTCTGAATTTAGCCAGTGATGGGAAAGAAAGAATGAGGAAAAGGAAACACCTCTTATTTAGAAAACTTCAACCAGAAAATAAACCCCTCACTTCCACTCACCTTCCATTTTGAGAACAGTACACACGTCAGGGAAAGATGTTGTCTGACTGGATCACTATTTTCTAGCAATGTCTCTATATTATGGAAAGGAGAGCATAAATTTGATGACTAGCTAGCCCTCTCTGCCACAATATTCACAGGTGAAATTGGTCTGTTTTTGTTCTGATGGTGGTGGTTGTTTTATATTTGTTGGGTTTAAATACAAAAGATATACATGCTTCTAAAATAAGTTACACATTTGCCTTTCCATATGTTTCTATGCTCCGGAAAAGTTTAAGTAAGATAGCAATGATCACTTCCTCAAAAACATTGCTTAATAAAACCATAGAGGCCCGATGCCTTTTCTAAGATTAGTTCTTTGAAAACTTTACTTCAGTTTAGCCCATGGTTACTTATGTATTCAAATTTTCTCCTTAATTTAACGCATACAATTTAAATGTTTCTAAAAATTTTATCATCACCTTGAATTTCCAAGTTACGAGTACCCTAATATTATATATAGTAATGGCTTACAATTGTTTTACGTCCTGATCCTGGGGCTACACTCCTTTTTTAATTCCTAATGTTGTATGTTTGTGTACTCCCTCCCTCTCTTTCTCTTTGTAGTGCATGAGCTGGAAGGCTTTCTTTTTAAGTGATTATTATAATGAAGCAGTGCTCAAATGTATTCATAAATGTTGTTGGTTTCTTTTCTTTTCTGGAGTTCATTTAATTTTGCTTGTGTCTATATTCATTCATCTTGCTTCTTTTTAAGGTAGTTGAACCAGAGACAAGTGTAGACTGTGTGGGCAGGTGGAGAGAAAGGAGGTAGAAGGCATGTGAAAAGTATGGCAGCCATTCAGGGAAGGACTCAGAAGAGCAAGAACAGGGCATGGGATGCTGACAATGAAATGGAAAGAAACCAATACATTTGAGGGCTATTGGAAAAAAATAAACTGGCAGGCTGTGGACCTACTCTATGGCAATGAAGCAGGGGCTTTGAGATCTATCAGCTTGGTTTTCAAGTCTGGACTGTGTGACTCTCTGGCCCTATAACCAATGAAAAGTTATTTAATCTCACTGTGCTTCAATTTCCTCTTATATAGGATAGCAATAATATAATAATATATAATATGATATAATAATACTGATAATGGTTATCTGATAGAGTTTTGTTCATGATTACAGTAAATAATTTAGGTAGGTGCTGGAGACATATGAGTGAATAAATCTCCTTTCCTAACCTCAAGGAGTTTATACTGTAGCAAGAAAAGAGACATGGAAGGAGAACACTCTCATTCCTTGTGATCACATCTATGAAAGGAGTAGATGAAACATACAATGGGACTGTATATGAGTGTCCCTAACCAAGGCATCCTGGAAGATGTGACTTCTTAGCTGAGTTCTGAAAGGAGAGGGCAAGAGATGAGTGATAAGGATAGAGAGGTATGATTTGACAGATTATAGTGTTATCTTAAAAGCAGTAAAGTCTCAAGCTTCAGAGAATATCTGAAGGGGAACACATTTAACCATGTTTCTAATTCCCCAACAAAAAGGGGAAACAATTTTTAATAACAATAATTATCATTATACAAAGCGGTGGTGAGCTATGGTAGATCATCCAATGAGCGGCTGGAGATGTGTTTGTGTGTGAATGGAATGGGGGGTTTCGGTATGTAGAGTCTTCTGGCTGCAGTTTGCAAAGTGGATTGGAGGGAGGTAGGGTAGAGTCAGACAGCTCCATTAGGGGGCTGTGAGACTTCTTCAACAGTTGATAAGAGTCTATACAAGAGTCACAGCTGAGGGCATGGGAAAAAGAGGATTTCAGAAATAATTATTTGGCACGATTAGATGAATGCGGTGGTTAAGCAAAGGAAAGAGTCAAAGGTGACACCCATGTTTCTCTCTTGGACAACTGGGTAGTTGGCAGTGCCATTTAACAAGGTAGGCTATGTGAGTGAAAAGAGCAGATTTGGGGAAAGTTGATGAATTCTTGTTTTGAATTATTGAATTTGAGGAGCCCACAGGAAATGCAAGGGGAAGAGATTGAGGGAATGATGGGCTCTAAGGTCTACAGTTCAGAGGAGACAACTCTTGGGAGTCTTCAGCATATTTGCTCATTTCAGCTGATCGAACAGATTGACTGCCCTTTCATTCGTGTCTTCATTTAACAAGTACATATTAAGCCTCTTTTACGTGTCAAACACCATTCTAGGTACATAAGATCTACCAGTGAACAAAGCATGCAAAGAGTCCTGCTTTAAGGGAGCTTATATCCTAGTTGGGGGGACAAAGGAAATAAGCAAAAGCATAGTAAAAATTTACCAGGCAGGAGACCCCAGTTCGATTCCCAGTCCCTTCCCAAAAAACAAACAAACAAAAATTCAACAAATAGTGCTGCAATAATGGGATATTCTCATGGAAAAATAATGAAATGTGACCCCAACATGCAGCATACCAAAAAAAATAGTGAATTATATATTATGATAAAGATTATAAATGCTGTGGGGGGAAAAAAATTAGCACAGGCTATGAAGAATCAGGAGTTCCATGTGGGAGAGAGGAGGTTGTCAGGGGATGTGTAAAAATTACTTGTGTACATTAATATTTAAGGAAAGTACAGAAGTGGGTACTGATTGATGCAGAAATGGGCTCTGTTACTCAGTACATACAATCAGCCTCTTTAGTAGCAATCTTTCAAATGTGTATATGAACTTTTATGGGCAAGGTGGTCACATAATATGAAATGTTGTAAAGTCAAAGGGACATTTACAGAACATGTATGGATTAGAGAGCAGATGTAAAGATTGTACCTTGATAGAATTTCCAATGATGATGGTGGTCCAAGCTCAATCTTCTTGTCATTTCTCATGATCAGATTACCTCGCCTTGGACTGGTGGTGATTCTAGCTTGTGGTTGTACCGCGTATCATTTTCTTGACATCCTATCTAATTTTCCTCTATCCAGGTGCCTTTCTAGATGGGCTTATACTTTCTAGTTCTTTCTGCAACTGTGTTCCTAAGTTTCTGCCAACAGAATGCTCCATCATTGCTTTCCTATTTCAAATTTTATCAAAGAACAGCTGTCGTTCCACCCTAATGTGTAATAACCTAGAACCCCTCCCACTGCAGGGAGTCGTTTTAACAGAGAATCACCCCCTTCCCTGAATTTTCTCCTCATTCCCAGGCATCACCCCTCTTCCATCAGCCAAATGACTTCATCATCAAGTCTTGTTCCCGAAACTCTCCTCTCCCTTAAGTTGCCAGCTATTGATCCTGCAAGTCTATTTTTGGAGTCAAGTAGAATTTTACAGATTTCAGCGGGAGGAATCAGAGATTCATTGTCCTGGAATGATATAATGTAAAGGACTAGGGGGCTTTCTAATCTGACTTCCAGTCAATGGGGCTTGGGCCTTCTTGGGGCTACACCTCAGAGGATGCACCTAATTTCCTGTTCCTCCTTCCCAGAAAACCACTAACAGCTACACCCTCTCAGGCCAGATGACTGAATTCAGCCAGTATGATGTTATATGGGAGTGAGGATTTATGAGAACAAAATTACGTCCTGCAGCATAGCACAGCCCCATTCAGCTGATGAGGAGACCATTATTACTCAATAACCCCTCCGTTATGAGTCCGTGGGGGCCTCCTCCTAGCTTGTTAATTCTCTCTCTGGTCATCTGAAAATCCTTTTCACTTGACTCTTCCCCAAGGCCCATGAGTGTCCTTAGCTACCAAGGAAGCTGTAAATTTTCCAGATTCTTGGCTTCTGTCTCAAGTAAAATAGAATCCAGGCTTGCTTTCCGAGCTCCTCCAACAGTGGAAGGGTCCAGCTACTCAGCTCCAAAAGACACACCACTCCTCTAAAAATAGTCTTGCTTTACCCTTAGACTAGGCCAGATTTCCCACCTGAAGTCTAGCCTTTCTTCTAGTTTAAGAACAAAATGAATCATGGACCCAGAATGCATACATAGTCCCATTGTCAATGACGAATGAGTTCCATGTATCACCATAGCCCTTTAACATAGAAAGCAACATTTTTACCCCGCTGGAATTGGCCCAGATGTCAGGTGAGAGGGGAGCCATCCGTTTGCAACAATTGCTCCCAAAGAGAATATTTGATAGACTTTGCTCATCTATGCCCCAAAGCTCAGACATCACAGCAAAACCTTTTCCCTGACTCAGAATCTAGTCATTCTTCAAAGATCCTGAAATCTTGACACTCTGATCATTTTTAATGCAAATCGATAATACCCATGGCCCTAATCCAGATTCCAGAGGGTAGAGCTGTGAAAACAAAAAGGTTAGCTTTGACATGATTTTCTCATAACCTATCATTCCAGAATGAGAAATAATCTTCAAAGGGCACACGATCCTTGGGAGAAAGAACTACACTTAGGAATAGATGAGAAATACTTTTCTGAGGAAGTTTCTAGAAAAGGGATGGGACAGAAGAACCAGGGAGCGGATGGCTTTGTGGCCTGTGTGAGTGGGGGAAGGCAGAGTTGCTGCTGAGAGAGGGAATTGGCTGCCCTGGATACTGTGTTTGCCTCTGGTGAAGTCCTATTGGAGAGAGGGAAAGGCAGGGCATGCCCAAGTAGGGGCTGCATTTCACTAGAGGTCCTTAGAAACCCAAAGTGCAGCTGGACATGCTGGGAGGGGCCTTTCAAAGAGCAGGCACGTGTCCTGCTTACTTCTCCAAGTTTCACACTCACACATGACAATCATCTTTGTCCTTTGAGAATTAGCCCCAAGACCTATTGCAGGATGAACATTTTCAGATGGAAATCTTCTTTCCTGACTTATATAGTCCTCAAATCAGCATATATCAAACCCAAAGGAAATGAATCTTTGTTCCTCCAGATACCCATTCACATCAAGTTCCATGGACCTCTCTTGAAATGCAGGCACCTGATCCCCTTCAAGAGAAGTGGGTTCTAAATTAGGTTGGACAACCCAACCTGTTTATCAGCTGCAAGACCCGAAATATATTCCATGGGCAATAACCACATCAGTACTACAGCCACTTTTGCATGTATCGCTTTCTCCCTTAGGAAATGGATTTTGCTTCTGTCTCTTGCAGAAGATTCTTAGGGGAGAATCTGTACATGAATTAAAATAGTTCTTCTGCAGAGGACTGCACCAGCTTGAACACACAAGCAAAATCCATTTTAACCTTGCACTCCATGGTTTCCAGCCCTTTTCTACGTTTCGTAGCAGAAACGTAATGGGGATGCTGATTATCTCACTTTAATCTTGGAATTTCACATGTTTACGCAGAGGAAAGTACAACTGACTCATTCATCTAATCACTTCCAAGACGGGAGAAGGAACACTTAAGTGTGGTCAGGCCACCATCCCCCAGGAGCCAGCGCCTAGAGCCGGCCCTGTAGGCATAGTCGTGGGATGATGTCAGATCCCTGTCACCGCACCGCCTGCCCTGTCTGCAGGGACAATAGCCAGCGCACTGCACTCAGCTCCCAGCCAGCCTCACCCCTGTGGGAGATTGGAGCTGAGGCCTAGGGTCACGAGGCAGCCAGATAAGGTGACCTTTGTCTCTGGACATCAACTTGGCTTGAACCAGGAAGGAGAGGAAGCAGGAATTTTCAGTGACACCCCTCTTACTCTGGGGGAAGTTCTGTCTTTTCTTTCCCAGAATGGACGCCTCCTGGGACAAACCGGCGTTTCTGGCTCCAGAGTTGTACTGACCTTTGCAGAGCAGACCACAGGATAAACTGCCTCTTTCCCGGGTGGTCATGTTTTGTTTTGTTTTTGATAATGTTAAACTTGAGACAAGCAGAACTCATAACAAAGCTCTCGCAGCAGCTAGAAACTATCGAACATTCACGCGTGGCGGGAACTGGGCTCAGGGTTTTACATGCGTTCGGGTGTTTAATCCTCAAAAGGCTGGGAGGTGGTTCCTTTTGGTTGCTCCCATTTTACAAAGGGGGAAACTGAGGCTCGGAGAGGTTAAATAACTTGCCAATAGTCACGCTATGAGTGAAGCGGTAGAACCAAGAAGCAAAGCTCAGTCTGTCTGATTCTGGAGCTCAGGTCCTTATCGACAGCATTGAAACCACCAAACAGTGTCTCTAACAGAAGCCCCTGCCGTTGGCTCTCGGGGCCCCTGTGCTGTGAGAAATCTCATGGCCCGCAGGGACTAAGCTGTGGGTAGGCTCTCTGCCCTTTCGTTTTTTGTTCACCTTCTGCCCTGGCAGTAGCAAGTTCAAACCACTTCCAGCTCTAAAGGGAGGGAGGGGTGATTGGCAGGGGCCCTGGGGGGCTGGGCCCTTTGGCCCAGGCAGTCTAAGTGGGCCCCAGCACATAAGCCGGTGTATTATGACCTGGCACCTTATGCTTTTAAGATACTAGACAGGAGTTGTATCTGAGACTTTGGTGCTTACCCTGTTTGTTTGTGCCGTTATAAAAAAATAACTGGATATAGTTGAGTGTGCTTGTGGCTTCTTCATGTTGTTGAGCTCAGCAGCTTTTAAATAGGGAGCCTCTTTAAATGGCTGTTGTCACATGGTGAAGTGGACTCTCAGAGGCTGCGTTTCCACAGAGGTTAGCTTCTAAAGAAATCCTCAACCCTGGCTGGAAGAATTTCTTCCTCACCCTTTCATTGCAAATGCCATCTATAGCTTCTCTTCCACTCTCCTCATTTGTACCAAATGCCCCCCCCCCATCCCCACCCTTGCACCATTTTTGTTGTCCTGTCCACAACTGACTGTAGTTTCAGACCACATCCATCCTGGGACCACCCCTTCCTCTAATCACTGATAGCACACACTCTTGCCATCTGTAAACGCTCCGATTGTGTCCCGTGGAGATGCAGGGGTAACTCCTTGCTCACTTCCCCATTTATTACCTGACTAGGCCTCACCTTCTCTCTTAAGAGTGAAGGCCGGAAATGCACAAAATAATTTAGGAATGTTCCACCAGCACTGGGAGAAAATGGGACTAATTGCTCGCTCTTTTATTCCAGGTACTCTACTTCTAGAATTTTCCACATCATTCTATACCTTGTATACTGGGGTCACCAAATGCCAGGTAGCAAAATGAACGGGGCAGGCTGACCTGCTAGTGAAAGCAAGTGGGCCTCCTGCATCCTTCCAGCCCTTTTCTAAGTCAAGGCCAAATCACAGTCATCTTGCTCTCGCGTCCCAGGACCTCATCAGATGTCACATTCAGTCCCTTGCATCTCAAATACTCAAGTAGGAGATTTTGCTGAATACGGAGATGTCCTTAGCAGGTGATGTGTGTAATGAAAGAAGAGATATTGGTCACGATCTGTGCTATGACAATGTTCCCTAAATGCCATGTCACCTGACAGCTTCCAGGGAGGGTAATTGATTTTACCATTCCTGCCTCCTGGTGGTTCTGAGAGTCCAAGGCTGGGACTGAAGCCTTCGCTCAGTCACTAAATTACAGAAGGGACTGGACCTTGCATTTGCATGAGGGCATTTGCCCCCCACGCCAACTCGGTGGACTGCTATGAGGTCTAGCAAAGGCTTATTCTTTTTGTTCTTGCTACTAGGATTGAGTGAGCCTCTGGTACGAGTTACCGTCGCTGCCATCTGACATGCTCCACTTGAAACAGTCAGATGGGGGGGTGTTGAGGGATCAGAAGAGAAGCCATTCTCTCTCTCGCTCTCTCTTCACCCTTTCTCTTAGCCTTTCTGAACACATGTTAGAATACCTAGACGACTTTGCAGTTTGGTCAACATCTCCTGACTTACCCCCATTTGGGATGTGATCATTTGTGTCAGTGCAGGTGGAGATGGGGTGGGGGGGGGTGTCTTTATCACATGAAGTATCAGCTTTCACAGAAAAGATCTTTACCCATTTGGACTGAAGGAAGGGAGAGGTAATAGAACAGGATGACATGTTCAGATTCACACTGCTGTTGGGCAGAGAAGAATGGCCAGCCCGAGAAGCTGACCTGCAGGTCCCTCTCCAAATGTGAATGGTGCTGCCTCCTGGTATGTGCCAAACAGTTTCCAGTGAAAGGCTGAGACTTCTAGGGGTAGGGAGAGCCTAAACCCCCACCCACACCCTCCATGCCTGCCAATCCCTCACTAAGATACATAGTCTATTTAACAGGGGCAAAGCTTCTAATTCCATAACTAGAAGACTTAAAGTGTCAATGAAAAGATGTTTTCTAAAGTAAAGAAATATGGATCAGGTTGACAATAAAGGTAAACTTGTAAAGTCTATTAGAAGGACCTCCCTTAAGATCTCAGGCAAATGACATCCTTTCAGAAGAAGAAATTGTACATAAATTATTTCGTATGAATGAAAGGAACAAACAGAAAACTGATATGCAGATGCTATGTTTTGCTGTGAGAGAAGGAGAAAGAAGGGTCTGAGCTGACTCGGGAAGAGAGAGGTGTTTGGGAGCAGAAAATGAAGGGAGAGAAGAGTGACCCCGTGATCCCTCACCCAAAGAAAAAGTTGGTATTTGTTAAATGCCCAATGTAACCGCTGTCAGAAAATGAGTAGGTTTGGGACACAAATATTAGGAAATTCTAGCATTTTTTTTATAAATTTAAGCTGATATGTAAGCAGATGTTTTATATTATTCTCTGTACTTTTCTATTATTTCAAATATAGCTTTCAAAAAAAAGTACAATGAGAAGTTAGTGGCAGAGGGTGGGGGTGGGGAGTGGGGGAATGGGAATATGTTCCCATCAATGCAATGGAATACTGTGCAGCTGTTAAAAAAAAAATTGAGGAAAATCTCCACGTCCTTAATGGAAAGATCTTAAGAAAAAGCAAGGTTCACCACAGTGTATTTTGCTCAACCCCATGTGAATGAAACACTTTAAAAATGTGTCAGTCCTGGCTTTGACCTCTGAGAATCTCAGGAAGAGAGGTGGCAAAATTAACATATGTGTCTCGCTTTTTGCACAGAAAAAATCTAGAAGAGACAAAAATTATTGACAGGAGGTGGGATTATTATGCATGTATATTAGGCATTTCTGTACGGTATGAATTTTACATGTTGCTTTTATAGTCATAAAAATGCAACCATGGCTGCATAATGCCTCAGCGCAGAAACGTACTGAGTCCTTTCAGGTTAGCGAGCCATCCAGCAGGCCGGTGACTGAAGTTCTCCTCTGCCCTGACCCCCTCCAGCCTCTTTTCTGATTTCACACTTGGGTGTCTGAGTGAGGGTCTGTGACAGGTGCCAGCCATGGCAGTGATGACAAGCCCCAAACCACATTTGTTCCATTACTTCCAGCTCCTCTATCCTTTCCAGTCGTCACAGTGAAAGGTTCTTTCTCTTATCGGCACAAAGCAAGAGTCAGAAGTTCTTGTTAGTGTGATTGCAGAATACCCGGCTGGAAAACTTCCTGATAATACCCAAATTCCTTTAGAAGAGCTGTGCCTGGAATCGGGTCAGAGTAGCTATGTGGCTTTGGCCTTAAAGCACATTTTGTACTGTGCAGTTGGATAATAAACCAGAAGAAATTTGGCCATAAAAACTTAAGGGACATATATGGTGCCATTAGAGCCCCGTCTGGTCTGATAACCCCCAGCCAATCTCTTCTTCCCCATAGAAAGACCCTGCAGATGACTCAGGAAGAGTCTCTGCAAGTGTGAGCCATTGAAGACTTCTAAAATAGAAAGATATGAAGACTAAAAAGAAAATAATAAAAAACAAGGGTCATGCTGAAGTATCTGAGACACATTTATGGCTTTTATAAACAGTTATGTATTATTTGAACGGGGCTTTGGGACATTCCAGTGACATTGATTAATTCTGACATTTAGGAATTTAAATTTAGTAGCTGTCCTTGCTTATCCTTATTAACAAAGTTTGCTAAACATTTTGTGCTGTGTGCCCTGCTTTATGTTTGAAGGTGATGCAAATGGCATGCTGTCATCTCAATTATATCTCTTGTAAAACCTGGAGGAGATACCGGCATTCTTCTACTGCATTCTCCTCTCCTCTCATCCTGCATCCAGAGGTCCCCTTTGTTTCCTTCACCTTTCCTGATCTAGCTTTAAAATGGTATGCGTTCACATGGAGAATGTAAATAAATGGATAAACCTGAAAATAATGTACACAAATGATGATAGACCTTAATAGATCACTTGTTCTTCCTTTTCAGGACAGACCACTTTTATAAGCACAGATTCCCACATCATTTCAAGTATGCCTGTACTCTTACTCTGAACTTGGAACTATCTCTCAGGAGATAGATGTGCGTTTCTAAAAGGGATGACTCATTGAAACATTCCCAAAAAGCCTTTTGATGCTCCAAAGCCACTGACGCAGATCTTGGGTTTCACTCCTTTAGGTAACCAGGTGAACTTCTCCAAATCAGCAGATGCATTTGCCTTTGAGGAAGATAGCAGCAGCGATGGACTTTCTCCAGAGCAGACAAGAAGTGAAGACCCCCAGGGCTCAGCGGGGTCCCCCCCGGACACTAAAACTGCGGAGAATCCTCTGGCCGGCCCTCTGGGAACAATCCAGGTAAACAGAAGGCATTTCAACTGTAATCTCTTTATAGTCTTAAAAGTCAGCGCTGCTGCAGATGGTTTGGTTCCGAGACACCAGAGGTGGCTTTTGAAGCATGCCATCCTGGCATCTCTTCTCATCCTGTTTCTCCAGGGATGCCATACCAGTTACTGGCCATCATCACTGCATGGGAACAAACCTAAGGTTTCCAAGGAGAAAATGTGGATTGGGAAGGCATAGAAAAGCAAAAACAAAATATTCAAATGTTTGTTGCACAAGAGTTTATAATCAAAGCGTTCTACCTTCTCCTGCATATTGCAGCTGATCTTTGCAGCCACACTTCTTTGATAACAACTAGTGTATCCGACCATTTGTATGTATTGTTCTGATAGTAAATTCCTCAGCTTCTGATTTCAGAATAGTTTGAGGAGCAGATCAGTTCTTTTTTTGTTTTACCCTGGGAGAGGGGAAGAAGGGAAGAGACCCTGAGCAATGCAAGACAGAATGCAAAACTCATTTTATTTCATTTCACCCATTTGGCAGATAAGGCCACTGAGGCTCTGAACAAAAAGGATCCTACAGCCCTCTGGCAGGTGGGAGGGCTCAGGGAAAGGGTCTCAGTCCTAGTCCACTGGGGGAGATCATAAAGCAGCCTCAGCCTGTATTTGTCTGAGTCACAGCATAGCAATGAGGAAGAGGAAGAGGAGATAATGACTCCTCTCCTGGAACCCTCTGTGGATGGAAACTTGTATCTCATAAAGGCTTTCTGTAACCCCATACATGCACGTACACACACACACACACACACACACACACACACACACACACAAACACACACCTTTCTCCTCCATTTGCTAACTTCTCTGCCTTTTTTGTGGTCCCACTTACACCAAAATTTCCTATCACCACTCCTCCCTCGTCCTCTCTTTTTCCATCTCACTATCAAAGTCTAATAGGTGGAACTTGTCTTCAACAAGTAGAAGCTTCACTGCTGAGAGTGACCAGATGTCCAGGCTTGCCTGCACCAGGCCAGTCTGCCTCTCATTTTCTGGCATAAGCCTTAATAGAGCCCCCTTTCCTCTGAAAAGTGTCCTCATTTGGATGACCAATTTTATACATGGCTCTTGTCCCCTTGGAGGATGGAAGCCTGATATTTAATTATTTGGGTAAAAAGATAGGATAAAAACAACAGAGTTGTTGGGGGGGGGGTCTCTGCTTTCGCATTTTGGGGTAACACAGCAGTTCCTCCTGTATCCTAATAACACTGAAATTTGAATTTCAGGATCTCACATCTGGCTCAGAAAATGACAGGAATGACTCGTTGTCACAGCCTGGCAACCAGTCGGACACGGGGAAGCAGGGGATCGGGCCTCTCGGTGCCCCCATCTCTGGGCACACTGCTGTAAAGGTATGGGCCAGCCTCTGAGCCTCCTGCCCAAGCACTGAGCTCACCATGCTGAGTTAGGTCTGGCAATGTGGGGTGATCACACAGGCCCAGGCATAGCTTCAGTTCGCTAGGGATATTGCAAAACACACAAGCTGAGAACTGGGTTTCAGTGTATATGGACCAAGATTCCATTATCTATGGAATCCCATGCAACTCAGCGTGGGTCTTCCCTACAGAGAAGGTGTGTTCACATTTATTTGGGATCAAGCTCAGCCAGTGCATTTCTGACATAGAATCTGAGCCAGTATATTTCGGATCACAGCTTACCCCAGAGACAGACTCGGCTGTTTGTAAAGCACACAGGATTGGTATGCCCCCCACCCCGCCACCACCACCACCAAAAGGTGTAGAATAGTTGAATTTTACTCAAGGGAAGCAACCCTGAAGATCTGCATAATGTAAAACCTTATCATTCAAGCCAATGACCCTGTAGAAATGAAAAGGGGCTCACATTCGCAGAAGACAAATATCTCTAAGCATTCTAGCATATTTTTGCTTAATTTTCTTAGCATTATATATTTATATGTATCATAGTTCAGAGTGCTGTCTTCTAAACTTACTGACTGGTGTTCATTTGGCCTTCTTTATATACTGTATCCCAAATAACTTCTCATTGATTTAGGAGCATATTTCCTCAGCTCTATCTCCTGAATAAATGTTTAAATGACAGTTATGAGATATTAAAAAAAATATTGTAAATTAAAGCAAGAATCAGTTGTTAAAATAACAGCCCCATAGTCCCCTCCACTGCATATAAACAAAAGTGGTCTTATGTTCTAAATGGATGATAAGCATTTCAGCACCCCCATAAATCTCCACTACCAAATCCAATTTACAGTTCATTGAGCTCAAGAGCTTTGAGATTATGCGACCTGATGAATTTTCTTAATTGCAGCGGTAATAATTCACATTATTCACAACACTATTATGTTGTATATTCAAAGAAATTTTGTTAGTATTGCCATCGAACTATTTAAATTTTGCACAATTCATATTAGTGAGGTATTCAACCTCACCGTATTAAGAAAGTGTCATAGCAGGTCCAAAGAAGGAGAAATCAATTTCAGCAAAGAAGGGATTGCTGTCCAGCTGGTAGAATAGAGCTGGTAGTTAATATAAAAGCCAACAATTGATGCAACCATGAATGGCCAGTTGCTAAATAAATATTCATTACCTCTAAATTAAGAGGATGCTAGGGAGCTTCTTAAAAAAAAAAAAGACAACTGAGCTAGGGGGAGGCTTCTGTCCCATTGACTTGTTGGAATTCTTTTAAGGCTAAAGTGCAAAACCACTTTCTGAATGGCAAAATCCTATATAATAGAAGGATACTCTCCAAGCAGGTGCTGAGGGGGGTCAAAGTCAAATAAAGCACACTTCGTCTACTCAAGGAGTCCAGAGTGAAGTTGGGCCAACCCATAAAGTGCATTGTACAGATAAGAGATGCTCCTTCCCCAGGTGGCCCCACCCCATTGGGACCCTTGTGGCTTAGGTAGTAGAGAGAGGCTGGAGTTCCCTCACCCCTCAACACAGAATACAGTGGCTTCACCACTGCACGGCCTCAAAATGCCACATGAGAAAATGCAGATGGCAAGAGGTATCACAGTGAGTCGGGAAACGCTCCCCAGGTTTGAGCCGGCCTGGGAGGATGAGCAGGAAGGAGTGAGATAGAAGAGCCAGTAGAGGCAGGCCATCTAGACAATTGCCTTGGGAAGAGACAGGAAGCGTCAGCTACTGCAGAGGGTAGGTCTAGGCAGCTTAGTGAACTGTCTACCTTGGCAGGCTACAGAATCAGGGTTTCATCATGCAGATCAGGACTGGCAAGGCCATGGCAGGCTGCTGGGGTGCTGTGTTGTTCGACGGGCTGGTTTGCTGTGGCATGCCTTTAGGGAAGCGTGCCCTCGCCAGCCACAGACCCACCGCTCCCCCTGGTTATTACACAACCCGGTTGTTTATGGCTGTAAGCACTGGAATTTGCATCTTTAGATAGACGAATATTCTCTTCTTCTATTGGGCATGAAGCTTTAGAAAAAAAATACAACCTGTGTATCTCCTGGGTCCAGAAAGAGAATGAAACACACAAGTGAATATCATTCAGATGTAAAAAAGAATGAAGCTCTGATATATGCTTAAAACCTAGAGGACAGCGTGTTGAGTGAAACAAGCCAGACACAAAAGAGACAAATAATTATATGATCTCACTTATATGAAATACCTAGAATAAGCAAATTTCACAGAGACAGATAGTAGATGATAAGAGACCGGGGGGTGCAAGGGGAACAGGGAGTTATGGCTTAAGGGAGTTGAGGTGATGGAAAAGTTGGAGTAATGAATTCAATACTGCGAATATGATTCTAACCCTGAATTATTTGTACACTTGCAAGTGGTTAAAATGGGAAATGTTGAGTTGTATATCCATAAAAATAAATAAAAATAATTATTTATTATTTTTATATACATACAATTAAAAGCTTTAAAATTTTTTAAAAATTGAATTTTAAAAAAAATGTGGTACAGAAACTACACAATTCCATGAGTCTCTTTGCCCCTCACTGTCAAGAGGAACTGTTCCCATGTCATTACCTTCTGGAACCCTCAGAGCCCCTGGGTTAAGGCAGCGTGGAGAGAACTTTTTAATGTCTGACTTGGTTGCTAGACCCAGGGCGGCAGGGCCTGGTTTTCCCAGTAAGATGGGATGGGAACAGAAGCAGAGCCGGTGGCCAGAGCCCTGCAGAGAACTAGACTGATCCAATAACTAGAATGCTAATCGATGAATGGGTAGGGAGAAAATGGAGCTTCCAAGGACCCCGGAATAGTTATGTCCGTTATTCAGTAGTCTCCAGGAAGAGGCCTCCTTGAGAAAACAAAAGAGCCTTCAGTGGTGGGATGTGCTGAGTCATAGAAGAGCCGGTTGTAGGCTTCTTTAGATAAGGTCACATTCAGATGTACATTTTGTGGTTAAGATGGGAAAGCTGCCGGTTAGAATGTGCCTGCTAGCTATTCAGGAGCACCCCCTACTGGACGCTGCTGGTAACACAAATTGTCTCCAATTCGAGAGTCTTGTGATGACATCCATTTTCTTTACTTCAACCTTCATTAAGGAAGTCAGCATTTGAAGTGTTTTATTTTTAACTGATTGAAGTATGAACTACTGCTTCTAAATGTATGGAGGCATTTTAATTTCAAGAGCGGATTATGGATAGGATCACAAGTGTTCATTGAGTACCTGTTGGCCAAGTACAGGACTCTTTGCATTGGTTACCAAACTAGAAAGTGGAGAATACTTCCCTCCACTCGCAGGTGAGGGAAGTAAAACGTAGTAAAGTTAAATAATTGCACCATGTTCAAAAGCTACTAAGTGGTAGAAAGTGTTGTACCCTTAACGTCCTTCCATGTGTCCAAATCAAACTTTGCAAAGGATAGCTTTTGGGAGGGAGGTGGGAGGTATGCCTAATGCTCTCCATAGTAGATAAATTATCATTATTTCAGATGGTGTTACTTCCCTATCTTATATCGGGTACAGTGGGTGGGGTGGTTCAGAGGTTCGATCTTCTATTTTAGGTCAAAGCCACTGAAACTCACATTCTATATTTTCAAAGACAATTTTAGTTCCATCTAGGTTTATATTCTTAGGTCAGTTTATCAAACACTTAACTAAAGATGATTACATGTATACAAGAGAAAGAATTTTCATTGACTCTATCACAAAATGAGAATACATCCTCAACTGGAAGGGGCAGGCACTGAGAGTCAAACTTTGTCTCATTCTCTATTCTGGGAAGTAAAAATTCCTCCAGCCACTTCCAAAACTCGAGATTTCCCACCTAAGGAGTGGTCAGTCCAGAGGGATGCATTTCCAGTGGATTTGCTCATTTATACAAACAGTAATCTCTTTGGGTATCATACCTTTGCTGTATTGTACTTCTGGGATTTGAGAATGTCCATCAGATAAACTCTCCTAACGACACAGCCGTGATGCCAAGGTATTCCCATCTGTCACCTAAAGCCCTTGCCATTGCCTCACCCTCTTTGCAGTCCAAGTCCTTGAGTGACAGTAAGAACCAGAACCGCCACAAAAAGCCCAAGGACCCCAAGCCAAAGGTGAAGAAGCTCAAATATCACCAGTACATTCCACCAGACCAGAAGGCAGAGAAGTCTCCCCCACCCATGGACTCAGCCTATGCCCGGCTGCTGCAGCAACAGCAGCTGTTCCTGCAACTCCAGATCCTCAGCCAACAGCAGCAGCAGCAGCAGCAGCAGCAGCAGCAGCAGCAGCAGCAGCAGCAGCACCGGTTCAGCTACCCTGGGATTCACCAAGCTCAGCTCAAGTAAGTCAGGCGAGCCCAGGGTGGCAGCTCTGGGCAGAGGTTGGGAACGGCTTCTCTCCATCTGCAGCACCCCAGCTGGTTGCACCATGTCCTCAACTGGTATGTTTAGAATTTGGTTCTATTTAGAGACCATGCACACTTTTTCAGGAACATAAAGCCAGGAAAAAACACGTAAATCAACGCCCCTAAGAAGAGAGGCCTCTAAGATTTGAGCACTTCCATATTGAAATGTGGAACAGAGAGGAGAAACCATCTAAGTATGGAATGTTGAAATCACAAGCATTTCTCAGACCATTCACAGTTCTTGAATGGCCTCAGCATCTTTGAGAAAGACTGATTCCTGAGCCAAGGTTTGGGGACCATATTGCTAGGTCATCTTTCAAATGATCAGTCTCAACTCTGAAGCTGGGATGTGGACACCTTTAAGTGTCTTTGTTCATCCTTAGGTCACTCTGGCAATTGTGCCATGTGCTGGACACAATCAGACATGACAGGGCAGGCTCAGCCCTCTCTAGCTCAGTGCATCTGCTAAGTGGTACATGGGCAGGCACTCTCATATGCACCAGAGTCTCCACCACTCCCTCTTGTCTCCCTAAATGCAAGGTTCAGCATCTCTTGCCATCTAGCTTGCATTCTTGTTTTTCTTCACCCTGCCCTCTTCTGCTCAGTTATTATATCCCTGACCCTTTCTGGCAATCAGTTTGTGACCCAGCTATAAATTGAGTTGTCGCATATATGTTTGACGATGTATTATGTGCCCTTTTGCTGTTTCCTTTTCAGGGAACCAAATGAACAGACGGTCAGAAATCCAAATTCTTCTTCAACACCACTGAGGAATACTCCCTTATCTCCCGTCAAAAACAGTTTTTCCGGACAGTCTGGCGTTTCGTCTCTCAAGCCAGGACCACTCCCCTCAAATCTCGATGATCTGAAGGTATAGGACTTGATGTGATTTTTTTTTCTTATGCATACAGACGTGTATTGCTAACAACATTTTTGCAAATTGATTTCTTTAGTGCAATAGTGCGGGGTGGCAGGGGATGAGAACAGGAAATGCACAAGTGAGGTACAGATTTTATACGCTTGTGGTTGAAAATCCCAGCAGAGCCAAAGACCACAGGACCCCAGCTCAGGCCTTTTATTGGACATGCAGCTCTATGCTAGTTTCTTAATATTTCTGTGTCTCATATTCCTCATTTGCATAAATGAGTTATTGACAAGTGGATTAGTGTACTTGAAAGAGTTTAGCACGAACAGTAGGTGCTCCACGCATGTGAGAATGATAAAAGCTTCCAGAATGTTCTCAAGCAGCAGCACTTTCCATGATGAACTTTTGCCCATCTCTAGTGAAATAAGAAAAATGAATTCCATATAAAGAGCTTTTCATAAATCTAAGCATGTTTGACAACTATGGCTGACGTTTATTCACAGTAAGTATTTCCTCCCTATATTTTGAATGTTAATCCATTGTGTAATGATGGTGATAGTGAATGATAATTGAGTTTGTTGGGTAGAGTTTTGTTTGTTTCTTTTTTAGCATCTTACTTGAAAAGATAAGATGTTAGCAACCCTATGCTGATAATACCAATTTTAAAACATGTACAGTTCTATGAAATCTCCAAACCTGGACACTTCTGCCTAAATCATTGCAGCTTGCTAAGTGACGTATATGTGCCTAACAAGGACTGAACAAAACAAGAGGATTGAAAATACCCTGAACTTTGAGTTGAAAATGGTGTGTTTTGGAGCAGTTCTTAGGAACTGCATATTCATTTACAGTATTCAAAAAAGAACTGAAAAAGATAAAAAGCACTGCCCTTGACATCTCTGAGGAGTGAGCACACACACACACACACACACACGCACACACACACTTCCATTCCTCACCCATTTGTCAATGATTATATATATATTGGTTTGCCTGGTTTCCCCACCCATTACCCTCCGCAAATGATCATGTTATATTTCCCCCGAAAAACATCCCTTATCTCCTAAGGTCCCCGTAACCTCCATCGTGCCAATCTCATGTCCTTTTCTCCATTCTCAGCCTTCATTGCCACCGTCATTTCTTTGGTTACTCCTCATTTTCTTTTGAGACGAAGTGGGGTTTGAGTTATTTCAAGTTGAAGGCAATTCTTGTGGCCACCAAGTGCTGAAAGCAGTGGCTGAAATGTATCCTGGGTCCGGAAATCAAGGGTACTCCCTCTGTTCTTCCCACTTGCATTAAACATACTGAGGTTTCACTCAGCTTGTTTCAACTTGCATCTGTGAACCATGCAGCTTATCATAACTTTCACCAGAGCAGTTTGTCATGCATGCTTCACCTCCCAGATCCTAAAGCCACAGAGATAAAATTAGGCCATCTCTGGATGAGAGCCTGGATCATGGGTGCTATATGGGACAAATAAGACCCCAGTGAAAACATAGTCCAGAAATGATGGTGCCGTCTCTGAGTCCCCATGGTTGGTTCCCACCACATGCATGTGCTCAGAACCATTGGCTGATATTATTTATAATAATTGGAATAAATATTGGAGATGATGGTGATGGCAGTGAGAGCTCTTTTGTTTTGGTTTGGTTTCTTGGTATAAACTATCAGTCTGCCATTCTCTATAGAGTGGCTTTAATCTTCACCTTACAAGGTAAGTTTTCTTTCTCCAGTTTTGCAGGTGAAAAAAAATTAGGATCTTAAAGAGGTTAAATGATATGCAGAACTGGAGATTGAACTTAAGAGACTGATTTCAAATGCTTTGCCCTTGTTGGAGAGGAGATGGAAAGGGAGGGAAGGTAGGAGAAACCTCCACGGGATTCAGTCACTTACTGGATTGAAACCTGGGAAACGTGTCAAGCTGAGTGACACCCAGTGACACAAATAGGGAAGTTAGAAGGAACAGCTGATTGGAAGGGCTGACGACAGTTTCACTCAGTGGGGGAAGCTGAGTTGCAGGAACCAGCGGGACAACCAAGACTAAAAGTCTAGCCAGTTTCAAATATACCAGTTAGAAATATGTCAACCTATTGTGGCTTGACATGGCTCTGCTGTCAAGGTTGGGAAAATAAATTTCAGAATCACATGCCTCTTGGGGAGGGTGGGAAACTGGAAGAATGAAAGAGGTTGAGAGAAAGCAAAATGGAAAGAGTCTGAGGGAAGGAAGAAAGACGAGGAATAAAGGGAGTCAATAACGTGATCACATTGGGAAAAGCCATAAGAGGAATTAATGAAGGTGACAAAAAAGAGTAATCAGAAAAGTAAGGTAATGAAGGAGACATTTTTTTTTTTTTAATGTAGGCAGGCACCAGGAATCGAACCCGGGTCCTCTGGCATGGCAGGCAAGTGTTCTTGCCGCTGAGCCACCGTGGCCTGCCCAGAAGGAGACATTTTTAAGGAATGTTTATATTTGTTACATAGAAGTAAAAGGGAAAGAGCTCTGAGAAAAGAGTTTTATTTTTCAGTAAGAAGTTTTTAATGGTTATATTGCAATATACGGATTTTCTTTGTGCGTCCATTTTCTAACAATGTACTGAAAGAGAGAGGAGTTTAAAAACTGAGAGAATATTTGATGGATACTGAGGTACAATTGTTAATTTTTTAGGTATGATAATGGTAATGCAAATGTTTAAAAAGAGAATTCTTATCTTTTAGAGATGGATACTGAAATTTACAGGTGAAATTACATGGTTTGCTTCAAAATAATTCCAGAATTAGGGGAAGAAGTGGGTAGGATATAAATTAAGTAAAATTGGACATGAGTTGGTAATTGTTGAAGCTTATTGATGGGTATGTGCAGTTCATTATACTTTTTTAATCTAGTTCTGGCTATGTTTGAAAATTTTCAAAATAAATGATTTTAGAAGTTAGATGATTAATGTTTAGTGATTAAAACCTGAGTGAACACAGGAAAGAAATACATGCAAACCTTTATCCCAAACAAGCCCATCCAACATAATACTCTGAAATTTAAGATAAACTGAACTCAACATGTACTCATTTTATTTTAGAATGTGAGCTGTATTATTTAATAATGTAGTTTAAATTATTCAGTGCCGGAACAGACTCTTACAAGAAATGTAGAAGTCATTAATTTTAAGTAATTCAAAATTAAGACAATAATGAGTTGCCATTTTGTGCCTTTTCAACTCAGCAAATCTAAAAGAAAATGATAAAATAATGCTAGCAGGACTGTAGGAGAAATAGTATATTTATTGCTAGAGGGAATATAAGTTGAT
>PVIY010042318.1:0-21039 GCA_004026745.1 Myrmecophaga tridactyla
CCAGGGGCCCTTCCAGAAGCCCCTCAGGGAGGGGTACCCTCCCTCCCTCCCCAGTCCCTCCTCTGAGGCCCAGACCCCGAGACCCCCTGGCTACAGTTCCAGGCCCCCCAGCACTAGGCTGGTCGCCAAGAGCAGTCCTTGGCAGTGCCTGGGCTCGGGCGGGCGAGCATTCAGGCTCCCACCCTCGGAACAGTGGGTGGCATTGAGGGGCGTGGAGGGGCCACTTCCTCTCCATTAATCAATTATCCCAGCTTAGAAACAGAGTCACCCTTGAGCCGCCTCCAGGGGCCAGCAGGCCACCCCCACACACACACACACAGAGTACCAGCCTGTGCCCGGGAGCCTGGCCTGCTGACCGCATCTGCTTCCTGCCATGGCCGCAGGGCACCCCAGCTCCCATGGCCCCCTCCCACCCACTCCCAGGGGACCCCACCCAGCTGGCTTCCTGCTCTGTGGGAGGAATTGTGAGTCCCAAGGAGGCTCCAGGCAGGACTCTGGAGTCCTGCCCATAAGGCTGCGGGGTCCCACACACAGCCAGGACAGCCCAGGGCCCCCCAGGCTGTCTTCCTAAGGTTTCCCAGTGGCTCAGAGGGAGGCTGCAGTTCCTGGAGGGGCTGAGCCTGGGCCCCCCCTGCCTGCCTCCCTCTCCTCTGCTCCTGCCATACTGCTGCCTGGACGCCCACCCCACCTATCTACACCTCCCCAGGCCTTGCCAGCCCATGAGCCCTCTGCGTCTGTGCCACCTCCTCCAGGAAGCCCTCTGCTGGGCCAGGACCCTGCACTTTGGTGGGGAACAGCCTCAGAGACCCACTCAACCTGCCCACTTTGTAGAAGAGGGAACTGAGACCCAGAAGCTAACCAGAGGCAAGGGTTCCTGCTCTAAGGAGGCCCCTCAGAGGTGACCCAGCCCTTGGGTCTGCCCTAGACCCACGTTTCAGCTGAGACCGAGTCACAAGAGACCTCATGGGGCCATCCTTCCACAATTTACAGTCAATACGTCTATATCTGTATTACAAGGTAAATGCTTTTTGATGCAAGTTTCTCTCCCTGCTTTTTCCTTAAAGATTCAACAACTGCCAGCCAGAAGGGCCGATACAGAGGGGTCGGGGACAGCTGCCAAGCGTACCCCAGCAGCACAAAGGGGGACCCTGTGAGGCGGAGAGGGCACAGCAGTGTTTTGAGCTGGAAGAAACTGTTCTGTTCAGTCAGGTGGGTTTGCAGCCCTGACAGGACCCAGAAGCCTGGAGAGGCAAAGGGGTCCCAGGACCTGGCCCTCTCTGCGGGCTGACGGTGCCGACTCAGGGCAGAGACCCTCTGCCTGACTCCAGCACCCAAAGGGGCAGCCATGTGGGGGCTGCAGCCCTCGGAAACTCAGGCGGGCTGTGTGCATTCCCACAGGGCAGTAGGGTGGGTGACCGGAGGGCCCCAAAGCATGCATCCACAACCTCACCCCCAGAACCTGTGTACGAGACCTTCTTTGGAAATGGTGGAATTGAGGTAAGGACTAAGATGAGCTCACATTGGATCAGGGCAGGTCCTGAATCCAGTGAGAAGACTCTCATAAGAAATGGAAAAGAAGCTCAATCGGAGAGGATGTGGCCACGGGGAGACAGGGGCAGAGGCTGGTGGTGCCTCCAGGCCAGGGAACACCAAGGGTGGCCAGCTGCTCCCAGAGGACGGAAGAGGCCAGAAACAGACTCCCCCTTCGAGCCTCCAGACTCCTGGATTTTGGACGTCTGCCCTCCAGAGCGTGAGAGAATAGATTTCCGTTGTTTTATGCTCCCCAGTTTCTGGAATTTTGCTCTGGCTGCCCCAGGTAACTGATATGGGTGGTGGCCCATCCGTTAAGGCTCTGACGCCCAACAAATGGACCCTGTGGGGGAGAGAACAGCTGCTTGGCCACTCTGACCCTGTTTCTTCTTCCATGAACACGGATAGAGCGTGGTGCAGAGCCCGCAAGGTGCTGCCAGCTTCCAGCCTCGCTGCCCTGGAGGCAGTTCAGTTCCCCCTTGCGGACCGTTCCTCGGGTCTCTGGGCCTCAGCTACGTCTCCTTCCACCAGCACAAAGCATGGCCGGCAGTTTCTCCAAACCCAGTGGAAAGGGCAGCTGGGTCTGAGAGGCTGAACTCCTGGGTCACAAGCTCAATCAAGCCTGGGGATGCCAAAGTCCACCCTGGACAACTGAGCCTCTGGCTGCGTCTCTTGGTGCCAAGGGCCCGGGATGGGTGGGTGGTGGGCTTGGCCAGTCTGGCTCTCAGACTGTCCCTCCACCTTCCAGCACAGCTGGCAGAGCCCCTCTTGCTGCTCTGGTGGCCTCCCAGCGTGCCTGCAGAAAGCCATCCCCGTGGAGGGACAGTGCTGCTGAGGTGGCCTCCACAGGCCCCAGACTCGCCTTGTGATCCTGCACAGAGGGGGGCGGGTAAGGTGGGTGGGGGGCTACCTCGGGACGCCCCCTCTTCCCCATGGCTCACCACAATCAACCCAGAGGATCCCCTGCCCCCTCCCTGACTCTTCCATTTAAAGAATTTGGGGGGACCCAGAAAAATATGGCTTTTATTTTCAAAATGGAATCAATTATAATTGGAGGGTCAGTTAAATATCCCAACAGCGTTCAAACTCAGGTCCGCGGTGTCCACACCCAGCCTCCTGGACGGAGCTGAAAGGGACTGTGAGGTTGGGACAGAGTTGGACAGAAGTCCAGCCCTTCCTCGCAGACAGCACCCTGCAGAGGTGGCAAGGCAGCTGCGCTCGGCTTTCTCTGCCCCTCCCTAAAGGTCACATGGGTCCCGACCCACGAAGCCCACCCACCTGTGAAGAGTTGAGGTCGAAGGGAGTGCTGGGGGTCATGTCCAGCTCTCCTCCAAAGTTAACCACTGTGTGATAAGGGTGGCTGCTTGGCCACTCTGACCTTCGGTTTCCTCTTCCATAAAGTGGACTGAATGAGGTGGCACGGGCAGAGTGTGGAGTGGGACCAGGAAGGTGCCGCTGCTTCCAGAGCCCCACCAGGGAGGCATTCACGGTGGAGAATGGGAACTGCTGCCCGGGGCCGAGCCCAGCCCGGAGGCCAGCCCTGCTTGTCACAGCGCCAGCACTCACAAAGCCATGGAGGCTGGCAGGCACAGGCCCCACCCACTGGAAGCCGAGCCCCCTCCCCCAGGGGAGCTCCCCCGCCCCACGATGCTGAGTCCTGCAGAAGAACGAGGGCCTGGATCTCACGGGAGGGGTCCCTGCTCAGCACAAAGCGCCCGCCGGGAGGTGAGGGGCGCTGGCTAAAGGTCAGCAGAAAGCAGGGTGGGGACGTGGGCTGGGGGAAGGCCAGCCCTCGGGAGAGTTCAGGTGTCTATGAATGACTCCAGAAGACATGGTCCAGCAGTCCACTGCCCACTCCCCCGTCCACTTGCCTCTACCCAGCCCCCACCCCCAGGAGCAAAGCACAGTGGGGTTCTGCTGACCTTCGGCCAGGTCCCTGCCCCACAGCCCCCCCACAGGGGTCCCCTCCCCACCCCACACAGACCCGGCCCTTCCTCATGAAACCAAAGCCAGCCGGTGCCCGTTTCAGAGATTAGACAAGGGGGACGGAAAGGCCTCTGAGCGCCCCGTGGCACCCCTGCGGCGTCATTAAAGCTCCTGCACGGAGGTGACGCGTGACAGCTGAGGACCTCCCACCCCATCCCGGCGTGGGACCCCAGCCTGCTGTGGTGGGGGAAAGGGATCGCGCCAACCAGCCCAGCCAGGAGCTCCCAGGTGCACAGCCATCCGGACGAGGCTTGGAACTCAGGGTCACAGGGCAGGGACAGGGCGGAGGACCCCCAAAGTTGGGCAGCCCACGCTGTGCCCCAGAGGGCCTCTCCATAACCCATCAGGGCGGCTCCCAACAAGGCCCCAGCACCCCAGGCAGCGAGAACAGCACGTGCGCAGGGGGCGCCTTCCCAAACCGGGGACTGCCCCCTGGCCCCCTGCACCACCAGCCCCCTCCTGGGAAGGAGCCCCTCCCGGCTGGCCCCAGAGGCGCTTTCAAAGCAGTGGAAATAAGCAGGGTGTTTGGTGCACGCGGGCCGGCCGCAGCCGGGTCCCTGTTCCAAGGGGACCCCATAAACCACACGTCAAGGAAGCAGCTTTGGAAACAGTGGAAAACTGCAGAGGAAAAGAAAAGTGGCGTTCCCACCGCTGCGGGGGGCCAGGCGGCACCGGAAGGGCTGGGGCCGTTTCCCAGCGTCTGCTTCTCTTTATGCAGTCACTCCGCCACCCGCCCTGTCCCTGCCCCATCCCTGCCAGGACGATCCTAGCCACCCGCCTGGCACTGAGTGGGGTGGCGGTGAGCAGACAGGCCAGTTTACTCGGCCAGGCTTACAGGGGGGGCCCTGGATGTCCCCCTCTTTGCAGATTAGGGGAGGCAGGACCCTGTGGCCAGGCAGCCCCTTCCCGGCTGGGAGGCAGGTGGTGAGGTATGGGGACCCCCAAGGGGTGCAGTTCCCCCACTCAGAGACCCCACCTGCCCCTGCCCTCCTCTGTCCTCGCGTCCCGGACCATAAAGGGTGGCTCCACGGTTATGTGACATCTGCTTGGGAAGTGGGGGCCTGGGACGGCCTCCCTGCAGGCTGTGTGCAGGGGCCTCCCCATCCTGCCTGGGGGCTGTGCCCGCAGCCCTCTGCCTCGGCGTCCACAGCCACCACCCCGGCCACGGGAGATCCACTCACCATGTTGACAGCGGGGACCTTGGAAGCCCTGGGGGCAGCGACACAGCTGGGCCCGGCCGGGCATGCAGCGGCCACCATTGAAGCAGACGGAGGAGCTGCAGGCAGCTGGGGAGGAAGAGAAGGACGTGAGGAGGGCAGGGAGGGGGCAGGAGTAGGGGGTTGGGGTGGAGGGCAGCTCCCAAACCCGCCTGCCAGGAGGAGCCAAGCTTCGTTTAGCAAAGACCCTGGAACCCCCAGTTCCCGGGAAGTCACCCCCGCCATCCCTGAGGCCCGCTCCGGCCGCTGCCTGTGCCCCTCTGGCCAGGTAAGCCCGAGGCTGTGGGCAGGCGTCTTCTCCAGGGAGGGTGGGAGGAGCGTGCCCCGGCAGAGGGAGGATTCTGGAACTGCCCGGAGTGCGGGGAGAGCCTGCGGAGGGCTAGGGCAAGTGGCGACCCCGTAGGCCAGGCACTGAGCTGGGTGAGAGAGCCAAGGCTCAGAGATGGTCAGCACACTGCCCCAGGCCACACAGCCGAGGCAAGGCCTGATGGTAGGGGTCAGGGGTCAGGGGTCAGGACACCTGGCCCGGCCAGCGACATTCACATGTGTCCCCTGGGGATGTCTTCATTCCACTCCCATTGCACCTGGCCGCTGTCCCTGTCCTCGGGGACTCCCCCCACCAAGATCCCAGCTGTGGCTCAGTCACACCCCACACTCCGGCCCACCAGCCCCCCTCCCTGAGTTCTACAACCAGAATGGGTGGGAGTAGGGGCTGGGTGGCCACAGGTTGCTGGAGAGGAAATGACCCTCCTGGACCAAGGTCCCCATGCATGGCCCGTGTCACAGGGAACGTCAGCACCCCAAGCTCGGAGCGCCCCAAAGCTTGACGTGGGCAGTGCTGTGAGGAAAGAATGCAGCATGTTCAGTGCTCGCGCAAAGGTCCCGCATCCTAAGGACCACAGGCCCCCAGGCAGGCTACCCCGCGGGGCTGGACTCTGCCCTCCCAGGGGTCCTGGGTCTGCCATGTCGGCTCCCTTCCCTAGGGACCACAGTGGTTGGCTCTGGCAGACACTGGGACCTCCTCTGATGTCCCTGAGCTTGGGGAAGAGCGGCCACTCGCTGCCCTCTCGCCACGCACCCGCCCAGCTCCAAGGTCGTGGTTCCTGCTGGCTGGGCTTCCCTTGCGGCACTGGGTCCCACTCCTGGCGCCTGTCCTGTGTCCTGCGTGTCCCCCTCCCTCATCCCATGCCCTCCTCCACCTTGTCCACCTCCCCAGGAAGCATCTGCCTAATTCCGGAACAGAGAGCAAAGGAAATGAGCTGCTAAACAAACCCTAACGGGACCCTGCTCCCCCTGTCTCTCCATGGATCTCAGAGCAAGTGGAAGTGAGTCCCTCTTTCCAGAGAGGGGGTGACAAACAGAGCCAACGCCACTGCATGCACGCACATTCCCATGCACACTCGCACGCACACACACACACATGCACGCTTACTTGCATGAACACGCATACATGCACCTGTGCTCATGCACTCGCACACACAAACATGCACATGACACATATACATGCATACGTGCCCATGCACACTCACACGCACAAACGCACACTCACAGGCATGCAAATGCGAACATGCACGTGTCCATGCACAAACACATAAACATGCATGCACATGTACACTTGCATGCATGCACCCATATACATGCACACATGCCTATGTACACTCGCATGCACATATATGCACACTTGCCCATGTACACTCATACAAAAACATGCATGCACGCACACACATGCAGTGCACATGCAGTGTACACATAAACATGCATGCACACACACATATAAATGCACACACATGCGCAAACACATATATAAATGCACACACGTACATACGCCTACTCACAGGCACACACATACATACATACTCGCACACACCAGGATACAAGGCAGGAAGCAGTGCTGCTCTCTGTTCTGCATCTGGGATAGACATTAGTAATGAATCACCTTCCAAGCGCAGATGTGCCTCCTCCGCGCTGGTTCGGGCAGACCCCGGGTGAGCCCAGCAGTTACTGCTGGAAGGCAGCGTTGTCATCTCCAAGCACTGGGCCCTCTCCCCCACTCTGTAAGCAACATGCCCCCCCAGCTCACAGCCCAGCCAGGCACCCACCCACAGTCCCACTCACCCTCATCCAAAGCCGGCCAGGCAGCCCGAGCACCATGGGCCTGGACACAGGTCAGCTGCGCCCCCACTGCCCCTGCTGAGCAGAGCCGCCTCGGCCCACCCGAATCCCACACTCCACTCCAGAGCCACGGGGACTTTGAGAATGTATATCAGAGAGCACTAAGGGATTGTGGTGGCAAAGGCATAAGCTGTTTACTTAGGTTGGATTGTATGATGTGCAAATAAAATTGGCTAAAAATGGACAAGAGAAACAAGTGCTAGAGAAAATGTGGAGAAAGAGATGCACCTATTCCTGTCAGTAAGGAAATGATGGCAGGGTGATGGTTCCACAGGAGGCTAGGGGTGGGGTTGCCATAGGATCCTGAAACCCTGTCACTCAGTGTATACCTGGAGGAACTGAGAGCGGGGACAGGAATGGACATTTGCACACTGGTGTTTATGGCGGGAGTGCTTACGATTCACAATGGATGGAGGTGGCCTAAGGGTACAACAGCTGAGGAATAGAAGAGGGAACTGTGGTGATACATACAACAGACTACTGAGCAGCTGCAAGAAGGGATGAAGTGGTGAGGCATGCAACTAAGTGAATGAAACTTAAGGACTGTGTGCTAAATGAAATGTCAGAAACAAAAAGACAAATATTATCATGCCTCACTCATATGGACTAACTATAATACACAAACTTGGTGAACTGAAGTCAAGAGCATGGGTTATCAGGTTGGGGCCTGTTCAAAGGGTCCTAAATCGTAAGCTCTTACAGCAGCCACATATATTCCATTGTAACTGTTTACTTCTAAATTCTGAGATACTGAGCTGTTTTTATGAAACTTCGGGTATTTATGTGACACCTGAGGCTTGAGAGCTCTGAAGCTATGAAAATTGGCATTACCCCATACAGGAACTGTTCAAAAAGTTGAAAAAGGGATCAGACGTCAACTAGAGCTATGAATGAAGCTTATCTGGATAGGACTAAGGAAAATCAGAATACAAGATAAAGATGACATCATCCATATTTTAAAACTTCAACTTCCATGTAAGAGCAGTGGGAGAGATGTTTATTTGGCACAAAACTTATATTTTGGGTAGCACATTACCTAATTTAAGTTGTAGGATCAGTTTAGTTGAACACCATAATAATCACATGGAATCTTGAACAGGGCGTGAGATCTTGTTGGTTTGTACGGGTTAGTTTGATAACCCACTCGATAGATTCCAGAGTAATTTGGGCAGTGAATAAAGAAGCATTTGCAAAGTCCCCTTAGGGGAATAAGGACAACGGAGGAAACATTCAACTTCCCCATTTGGAGAATTTCTAATATTCTCGCAAGCAGTGGGGACAACCAAGTCTGTAAGATGAGTCCTCAATCTTGGGGCTCACCCATATGAAACTTATTCCTTCAAAGGAGAAGCTAAGCCTACTTAAAATTAGGACTAGAAGTCACCCCCAGACATCCTCTTTTGTTGCTCAGATGTGGCCTCTGTCTCTAAGCCAGCTTGGGAGGTGAACTCACTGCCCTCCCTCCTACTTGGGACACAACTACCAGGGGTGTAAATCTCCCTGGCAACATGAGACAGAAATCCTGGGATAAGCCAGGATCTGGCCACAAGGGACTGAGAAAGCCTTCTTGACCAAAAAGGGGAAGAGAGAAACGAGACAATATAAAGTGTCAGTGGCTGAGAGATTTCAAACAGAGTTGAGAGGTTATCCTGGAGGTTATTTTTATGCATTATATAGATCTCCCTTTTTAGTTTATGGTGTATTGGAGTGGCTGGAGGGAAGTACCTGAAGCTGTTGAGCTGTGTTTCGGTAGCCTAGATTCTTGAGGATGATTGTAAACATACAATGTGACTGTGTAGATTGTGACTGTGTGATTTACAATGTGATTGTGTGGTTGTGAAAACCCTGTGTCTGATGCTCCTTTTATCCAGGATATGGACAGATGAGTAAAAAAATATGGATAAAAAATAAGTAAACAATAATGGGGACAAAGGGTAAAATAAATTGGGTAGCTTGAAATACTAGGGGTGTTTTAGTTTGCTAGCTGCCTTCCTTGAATTAAGATATTTTTCCCTGGATGCCTTGGTTTGAACATTTTCATGGGCTTAGAACTGCAAACTTGTAACTTATTAAATTCCCCTTTTTGGCAACCATTCCAATTCTGGTATAGCGCATTCCAGCAGCTAGCAAACTAACACAGAAGGATAGATAGACAAATGGACAGATGGATGGATAGGCAGACAGACTGATTTAACAAATGTGGCAAAATGATAAAAGTTGGTAATTCTGGGTGTCTGGGCAAAGAGGTATACTGGAATTTTCTGTATTTTTGTACTATTTTTGCAACTTCCTTCTAAGCTTGAAATTATTTCAAAATAAAGAGTTCAAAATACATCTATGAATTAGATACTGTCACCCCCTGGTTGAAACCCCTCTGACAGCCCTCCACTCACAGAGACCCAGCTCCCTTCTCCACGGCTTCCACGCCCACTCACCCCCACCCATCAGACCCTGCCCAGCTCCCGGCCGCCCTCCCCCTCCCTGTCTCCCTCTCCCCTCCTGAGCTTCCGCTCTCAGAGTGCCTCGAGCTGCCCCTGCTTGGAGACCCCACATGAGCAAGCTGCCCCCGCCCCCAACTCTGCATGAACACCATCACCTCCTCGGGGTGCCTCGTAACCCCAAGTACAAATCGGGGCCCACAGCACTCCTTGCTTTTCCACGATACCCTTCTGAACTACAGTACACTGCATATCAGGGGAGCACCTCCTCGCACCCTCCTCCATGAGCCCCCCAGTCTGTCCTGACCCCTTTATGTTCCTGCATACCAACACTGGGAAAGTGCTTCACAGACTCTGTTGAATGAATGAATGAATGAATGAATGAACAACGGAAGGGCCGAGCCATGCTGGACGAGAGAGGGGTGCTCCTGTTGGCCTGGAGGCTCACAGGGTGCTGGAACAGCCCTGGGGGGACGCCTCAGCCATGCAGGGCGGAAGGGTACGCCTGGGGCTGGCCAGGCACCTAGGGCAACGGACAGGGTAGGTGGGTGGACAGTGCAGCCAAGACCCAATGGGTCCAGCAAAGCATGGCTCCCAACCCCAGGGTGGCAGCAGAAACCCCCTCCACACAGTGACCAGGTTAGGGAGATCCTGTTGGGAAGATGTGGCCTGGAAGGTTAGGAACGGCCACTTCCAGCCAAGGCCCACCCCTCCCCACTGTGTGCAATGGTGGCAGCATCTCCCATCCCCCTCCAGGTGGCAGGCAGACTACAGGCTGCCTGCACCCAATCAAGCACACTGTACGTGAGAAGAGCCAACACGCCAGAGACAATGCATACAAAAGCTGGAAGAACTGACACCTGAGAAAGCCAAGCTCACAAGCCTTAGAATGTGGCTTTAAGAGCAGGATATTTGATAGCCTCAGTGAGAAAAAGGGAAGTGTCCTAACTATGGAAAACAGGCAGATAAGAAAAAGAGGAAAACTTGGAAATGAAAAATAAAAACACTCAATACACATGTTAAATGAAGAAATGAGTGAATAATTTGCAAAAACAATTTGAGATATATAAGTAACAAATTTGTCTCACAGTTAATTAAAAAACACTAATGAGTCTAACAAGCCTGTTCTCTAGGGTGGTAGCCGGGGATCTGCACAGGACCTTCCATGTGGCAGTTGGCTCGGCTGGTGGCCCCCTCCTAATACGGCAAGGCCAGGGTGGAACCAGAGTGCATGGCCCTCACCCCACAGCCAGGGAGAGCCAGGCCAGCCTGAGGGGTCTGCAGGGTCTGCCATACAGCCCAAGACACCCAGGGAGTCAGCCCTGCCCACCCCATGTCAGAGGCACCACGGGCTCCAACCACATCAGGTGTGTCCACGCACAGATAAACGGGGTGACAGCATGCTGTCCTTCTCTGGGGACCCCAAAAATGGCTGGTTTAATGAGAGATCAGAGGTGACCCTAGAGGTGGGGGCTGGGGAGGGGACAGAGGAAAAAGAAAAGCACCTGGGCAGGTGTGAGCGTGGGCGGGACTGCAGCATGTGTGTGAGTATATATGTGGGTATGAGTATATACATGGGTGTGAGTGTGTGCAAAATTGTGTGGGTGTGGCTGCATGTATAAACATGGGTGTGTGTGAATGTGAATATGTATGGTGTGTGTATTATATGCACACGTGATTATATGTGTGGAATGGGGTCATATATATGTGAGTGTGAATGTGTGTGCACATGGATGTGAGGGCACATGTATGAACGTGTGCCAATATGTGTGGGTATATGTGTCATAATGTGTGAGTGTAGTGTGATGTTTAAGTGAGGATGTCTACTGCATGTGTGATTTTGCGTCTGTGTGTGGGCACGTGTATGTGTGAGCATGCATTAGTGTATGTGTGAGCGCGTGTGAGTCCATGCATGAGCCTGTGAATGTGTGTGTGCACATGCATTTGTACACGTGCGAGGTGCCGAGTGGCTGAACCCAGCAGGCAGGTGGGCTGTGCACGCGCGTGTGCACTTGTAGGCCCGGGCAGGTAGCTGTGTGACTGTTCCAGGTGTGCCTGCCCAGCTTTAGGGGACCTGGCATGTTGGGGGCAGCAATGACCAGAGGGAGGAGGTCACAGCAGGCCAAGCCCATCCCCAGTCACAGCGTGGGCACCTGTGGGTGCACGCTGTGTCCAGTGGAGGGAGAGAGCCAGGGGGCCCAGCAGGCCCACTGCACATCCCCACGCCCACGCCCGCTGGGTGACGTGCATCCAGGAAGGATAAGGAACAGCCAGCGGCCGAGGCAGGGAAGCCAGGGGCGGCCTTGCGAGCCCCTCCTGCAGCCTGGCACCCCTCCCTCTCCGGTAGAACCCAGAGTGCCGGGGAGGCAGGAGGCAGTGGCCACAGGCTCGGGGACCCTGGGACTCCCAGGAGGAAGACAAGGTGGCCAGTATCCTCACCGCCGTGCCCCTGGGTGCCCCTGGCTGTAGGGGCAGCAGACAGGCAGGAGTGGCTGGGAGTGTGGGACAGTCCCTGGAGGGGACTCTGGGATGGCCAGCCCCCGCAGATGGCTGTGGAGCCCCTATGAAGTTTCCTGGCTGCCAGAGCCAGGATTCACAAACTGGGGGGCTCCAAGCCACAGCAATGTGTGGTCCCCCAGTCCTGGAGGCCAGAAAGCTGCAATCAAGGGGTCAGGGGACCACAGTCCCTCAGAGGGCTCTGGGGAGGAAACCTCCTTGCTCCTTCGCACCTCTGGAGGCTCCTGGCCATCCTTGTGGCCCCCCAGCTTGCAACTGCACGACCCCAGTCCCTGTCTCTGTCGTCACCCGTCCGTCTCCCTCATATGTCTGTCCCTATGTCCGAATTTCCTCTGCCTATAAGGCCCCCAGCCATTCTGGATCAGGCCCCCATGCCAGAGTGGCCTCCTCTTAGCTTCACTAATGCCCCTGCAGTGACCCTATGTCCAGCCAGAGCTCGCTCTGGGATCCTGGGGTGCTTTGGTTTGAAGGTGTGATGAACCCCAGAAAAGCCATGGTCTAATCTGACCTTGTGGGGACACATTGTGGGTGGGCCCTCCTGATTAGGTTGTTTCCATGGAGAGAGGGGGCCCCGCCCAGTCAGTCTTAACTAGTTTACTGGAGTCCTTACAGGAGTTCACAGGGAGTGAGCTCAGAGCCGACACAGGAGGCAGAGATGAACCAAATGACAGATGTCTGGAGATGCCTGGAGACAAAGGCTCAGGGAGGTGGTACTGGGACCTGGAGCTGAAAGCAGAGAGACCCGGAGCAAAGGGCCAGAGACGTCGCCATGTGCCTCCCCGCATGAAGGAGAAACCCCGGGCACCATCGGCCTCTCTTCCGGGAAGGTGTCTTCTTGTGCTTTGATTTGGACATTTTCACGACCTTAGAACATTAACTTATAACTTAATAAATCCCTTGGTAAAAGCCAACCCATTTCTGGTCCATCGCATGCCGGCAGCTTTAGCAAACCGGAACATGGGGTTAGCGACTGGCATATCTTTTGGGGGAACACGATTTAACCATCACACCCTCCGAGGGTCTGCTCCATAGACAAGGCCAGGTGGTACCTCGCCCTGAGCCCCCCACCGAGAAATGGGGGCTTCCTGACCCTGACCCCTCCGTGTGCAGCTCCAGGTCCCTGGACTGACCCCCACGACCTCACGCAGTCAAACGGCTTCTGCCCCCACCCACGAGGCAGGCCCCATGGTGGGCTGAAAACTGTCCCCCAAAGACGCATGCCCCCCGGGACCTCAGAACGGGACCCCGACAGGTGTCTGCAGCGCAGGTGGTACTGGATTCGGGTGGGCCGGACATCCAAGGAAGAGCAGCCACAACGGGCAGAAAGGAGCCCACAGGGCACGGCCAAGGCCAGGGCAGGCGGGCAATGCAGCCCCACAGCCAAGAAACCAGATGGACCAGGCCACCTCCAGGAGCTGGAAGGGCAGCACCGCCAGCTCTGGCCTCGGGAGGGCCCACACTGCCTGCACCTTCATCCCAAACTCCCAGGGCCAGAGCCCCGCAGGTACAAGTGTCGGGTTTAAGCCCCCAGCCCATGGCAACTGGTTCCCACGGCCCAGCACGTGGAGACCCCCGGCCCAGATATGGGGACCCCTGCCCTCCCTGGTCTCCCCTCGTGACCCTCCTGCCCACTCTTCCCTCTGCCCAGCCACGCCAGCTCCAATGAGCTTCACACACGCCTGCCTCATGTGTGCCTGCCTTGTACACACCTGTCTCACGCATACCTACTGGGCCAATCTGAAACTGTCTTGTACTCCAGAAAAGCCGTCTTTTAATCCTCATTCAACATCGCTGGGGGGGATCTTTCTGATTGTTTCCATGGAGATGTGACCCACCCAATTGTGGGTGGTAACTTTTGATTAGGCGGTTTCCATGGAGATGTCTCTCCACCCATTCAAGGTGGGGTTGCTCAATGGAGCCTTTTAAGAGGGAACCATTTTTGAAAAAGCTGTAGTGCTGACAGAGACCTTTGGAGATGAAGAAGGAAAATGCCCCTGGGGAAGTCTTATGAAAGAGAGAAAGCTAGGAGACACTGCAGTGTGCCTTCCCACCTAGAAAGAAACCCTGAATTTCATCAGCCTTCTTGAGCGAGTTACCCTGGATGTCTTAGTTTGGACATTTTCACAGCCTTAGAACTGTAAACTTGCAACTTAATAAATTCCCCTTTTAAAAGCCATTCTATTTCTGGTATATTGAATTCTGGCAGCTTATCAAACTGAAACAGATTTTGGTACCAGAAAAGCGGGGTGCTGCTGTAGTTTACAAATACCAAATATGTTGGATCAGCTTTTTAAATGAATAAGGGGAAGATTCCAGAAGAGTTGAGAGGAACTTGATAGAGAAGGCCTAGAATGCTTTGAAGACTGTTGGTAGAAATGTGGACTTTAGAGATACCTCTGATAAGGCATTGGCAGAAATGATGCATGTGTTATTGCAAACTGGAAGGAAGGTGTATTCGTTAGGGTTCTCCAGAGAAATGGAATCGACAGAAAATATCTGTAAATATAAAATGTATGAAGGTGTCTCATGTAACCGTGGGAGCATAGAGTCCAAAATCCATAGGGCAGGCTGTGAAGCTGATGACTCCGATGGAGGGTCTGGACAAACTCCACAGGAGAGGCTCACCGGCCAAAGCAGGAAGAGAGCCTGTCTCTTCTGAATCCTCCTTAAAAGGCTTCCCGTGATTTGATTAAGCATCACTCATTGCAGAAGACACTCCCCTTGGCTGATTACAAATGGAATCAGCTGTGGATGCAGCTGACGTGATCCTGATTTAATTCTATGAAATGTCCTCACAGCAAAAGACAGGCCAGCACTTGTCCAACCAGGCAAACAGGTACCACCACTTGGCCAAGCTGACACATGCACCTGACCATGAGAAAAGGCAATCTTTGTTTTCAGGTGGCAAAGAATTTGGCAAAATTGACTAGTGGCTTTGGCTAGAAGGCAGATTTTAAAAGCCATGAACTTGGATATTTAGCAGAAGATATTTCCAAATTAAATGTGGAAAGTGCAGCCTGGTTTCTCTTCATGGCTTATAGTGAAATGCAACAGGAAAGAGATGAGCTGAGAACTGAACTCTTGGGTACAAAGAAACTAGAAATTAATGGTCTGGAAAATTCTGGGTTTCCAGAAAAGGGCGTCCCCAGAGAATAGTGCCCCACATGAGGATTTATCCAAACCTGGAATCAGTCAGCCATTTCCAAAAAAGCCAAGACTGGAGATGGATTTATTCAGGAAGGATCTGTGGGAAGTCCTATTGTCTGACAGCTGTGAGCCCAGCATACTATGCAGAAAACCAACAGGAGTGCTGTGGGATCTGTATAAACAGAACCACCGCCAGTCTGGACTAAAAGGGATAAAAAAGGGACAAACTGAAGGAAGAATAACTTCAAAGGCAGACCCATGGAGGCTGAGGTGTGACACCAAGAAACCTCAGGCCAGGAGAGCGGACCCACCCGTGCACTTGGAGGGGGTGAGCTTTCCCCAAAGGCGGAGGGTGGGGGTTTCAGAGCCTCAGGCCTTGGAGAGGGTGGAGCACATTCACTGGGATTGGGGAGAAGCTGGCTACCCCCTCACTGTTCTGAGGGGGTTGAGCATGTACCTTGGAGATGGTAGAGAGCCCAGGTGCACCCCAATGCTTGGAGAGGGCAGAGCCGCGAAAAAGGTGGTCTCCCCAATGTCCCCCAAGGTTGCATTCAGAGAGAACCGGGCTACTGTGTAGGCCCTTGGAAAGGGTGGGACTGCTGCTTTCTAAAGCTCCGAAGATAAATGACTCTCGGACTTCGAAATCTAATGGACTTTGCCCTGCAGGTTTCAGGAACTGTATGGGTCTCGTAACTCCTGTGTTCCTTCTAATCTCTCCCTGTGGAAATGGGAATATGTATCCTATGACTGTCCCTCCCTTGGATATTGGCGGCAAATAACTTGTTCTGAGTTTTATAGGTCCAGAGCCAGAGGAGATATGACCCACCCAACTGTGGTGGTAACTTCTGATTAGATGGTTTCCATGGAGATGCGTCTCTACCTATTCAAGGTGGGGTTGCTTACTGGAGCCCTTTAAGAGAGAACATTTTGAAAAAGCTTCAGAGCCCACACAGCCAGAGATCTCTGGAGATGCAGAAGGAAAATGCCCCCAGAGAAGCCTTATGAAATGAGCAGCGAAAGCTAGCAGACATTCCAGGTGCCCTCCCAGCTGAGAGAGAAACCCCAAACTTCATGCACCTTTTTGAGCCAACATATCTTTTCCCGGATGCCTTAGTTTGGACGTTTTCACAGCCTCGGAACTGTAAACTTGTAACTTAATTAATTCCCTTTTCAGAAGCTGCTCTGTTTCTAGTATACTGCATTCCAGCAGTTCATCAAACTAAAACACCCACCTTGTACCTACCTGCCTGGCCCGCACCTGCCTCAGGGCCCACCCCTCACCCCTCACTTCTCCCGGGGTCCCTACAGGTCTGAGGGGCCCTCCCAGACCCCCACCCAAACCTGCACCCCTGCCCTCCCACCAGCGGCACCAGGCGTGATATCAGCTCCGGGAGACGCCTGGTGGTCAGTAGCGTCTGGGGCCAGCCCCTACTCTGCACTGTCCCCCCCAGCCCTGGAGGACTCACACCCCAGTAGCCCCCAGTCATTCTCCCACACTGGTGTTTAAGTGCACTCCTCGTTCCCACACCAGCGCCCGCCATGTGCACCTGACATCTTCCTCCCCCAGCTTCGCTTCCAGTTTGCACTGAACAAAGGATGCTTCACGATGGCCAGAGGGAGGCGGTGGAGCCAGTGCTGGAGCCAGGGTTGCCCCTCAGGGCTGGAGAGATGGCCGTAGGGCTGGCCTCTCAGGATGTAGCTGCCACCATGGCTGATGAAGTGTGGGTGCCAGGCCCGTCGGCACTTGTGCCACAGGCCTTGGCTCCTAGAGCCCCATGCCCTCGCCGGGCCAGGCCACGGCATGACTCGGCTGTGCAGCCCACTCCCCAGAGGTGGGCAGCTGGAGGGAGGTGGACGCAGCTCCACACCGCGACCCGAGGCCCTGTGGCCGCGGGAGCCCCAAAGCCTGGCCCCGCCTCCAGCCTTCCCCAAGCCCAGCTATCGACTGCTGGCTCAGGGCCTGTCTGCCCAGCATCCCGTCCTCCCAGCATCCCGCTCCACCCAGCTCCCCACTCTGCCCAGCTCCCCTCTTCTCTTCCCAGCTTCCCCCTCTCTGCCCAGCCCCCCTCCACCCAGCTGCTCCCCACTCCCAGCAACCCTCTTTGCCCTGTTCCCCCCTTCTCTGCTTAATTTCCCCCTTCTGCCCAGCTTCCCTCTCTGCTTGCTCTACCCCTTCCCAGGCCACCTTGCCATGATCCCTCCTACTCGGGGACCCTGCCCCAACCATCCCAAGCCCCCACCTGCTGGCCCTCACCACCTATCCTTACCCCGTGGCCTGAGGAGTGGTGTCCCCCGGGCCCTCCCTGAGCCCAGACGGGCTTTGCACCCTTCACACCCGGGTCCTGAGATAAGTGTCGGGCAGCAGGCAGCCCCCACCAGCCCGTGAGCCCCCCAAGCCAGCGACACCCCTCAGGGCCCCAGCACACCCCCACATAGGTGGAAACTGACAGAAGGCACATGAATGAATGAATGAGTGAATGAATGAATGGATGAACAGTTGGCATGGAACTCCCCTGGCCCCAGGGTGGGGCCCTCACCCCGGCACACACGTACCCCTCACTGCCCCAGCCCCAGGCATGGGGCAGCCCAGACACAGAAGCCAACAAGTGTGTCCCTGAGAAGACACACCATGGGCTTTGCCACATTCAGTAAAATAAACAAAAGCAAAAGGCGTAAATAAACACACCTGTGAAAACAAACAACTCAGAGAGCCGAAGCCTCAGGTTCAGGACAGGACCAGCGGCCGCGACCCCCAGGGCAGCCCTGCCCATCACCCTCCAGCTGCCCACGTCCTCCGGCCCTGCTGCCACCCCATCCTCCGAAGACCTGGAAGGTTCCGCGTGTGGACGCCGCCCCCCCAAGGAGGGCAGACAGGGCTGTCAGCCAAACCTGCAGCCCCCCAGGCCCCCAGCCCAGGGCTCAGGCCGCCCCTGCCGGGTCCCCGCCCTGCTGGTGGCCACGCCCCAAGCAGCCAGCCCTGGGCCTGGGTCTCCAGCCCTGAGAGCAGCCCCAGGTCTAGACACTGGCCGGCCAGGCCACAGCTCAGGCAAGTGCAGGGACAGTGACAATCACGTGTGCAGGGACTCAGACCTCCTCCACGCGGTGGGCCCCCTCCCCAGCCTCCGACCCTCTGGCAGCCGGCCCCCCAGCCCAGGAAACTGAAGGCAAAGGGTGACCCTCAGAGGCCGGGGAGGTGTGCTCCCCTCCCGCTGGTTATCAGATCCAGCTCTGGCACCTGAGCAGCCCCTGCCTCAGCGGAAACGTCGGCCCTGCAGCCCCCAACCCAACCCAATCCCTTTGTTCCTGCAGACATGGGAGCAGAGATGGATGAGCATGTCAGGCCACATCTGCGAGCGGGGAGGGAAAGGCTCGTCCTCCTGGCCACCGGGGACCGGCGGGGTCTCCCAGGAACCCCGGGGGAGGGCACAGACGTCCGGGATCCAGCCCCCGGCCAGGCCCCAGGACCTCCCCTGCCCCCTCTTCCCCTACCCCCCACACTTTGCCTTCTCCTCCCTGGGGTTCCTGTGGGGACCTGAATCTCCAGCCCCTCAGGGAACAGAGGAGAGTGGGAAGAGGGGACAGGGCAAAGGACTCAGGCCCAGAAGTTAGGGTCCTGTTCCCCCACCATGACATGGGACCACCACATCATCACTGGGTACGGCCCCCTGGCCTCGGGGTTGACGTTTCCAGGATAGGACACAGCTCCTCTCACCCAGTCAGCCCCACCTGTCCCCATGCTCATCTGCTGTCCCCTCACTCACGGGCCACAAGACTTTCTCCAAACACCCCCATTGGCCTTGCCAGGCCCCCCAGCCCTGAACCCAGTTCCTCACACAAAGCAGAGACTTAAGGACCCCCCACCGTGCCAGGCCCACTGGGATCCCAGCCCGGGCCCCACTCAGAGTTGCAGAGCCACTCTGGGCCTCAGTCTCCTCTTCTGTGCAGGAGGTAACAGCGCCTGTGCCCCACACTGGTCCTTGTAAAGACTTAATGGGCCGCGGCATGAAGCCTCACGCGCGGTGCCTGGTGCCCACGACCCCTTAGCCCTCCTGGCAGCAGAGGCCCCTGGGACTGGGTTTCTACACGGCAGGCGAGAAGGGTGCCGAGCAGGCAGGCCCTGCTGCCCAACAAAGGAGGTCCGAGGCACCCATGGTCTCAGCCTGCAGGCCACAGGGCAGCCGCCCCCACCCCAGCTGCTCTGGGCCCTGAGCGGTCAGAAGAATGGGGTACCGGAGGAGTGAGCATGGGGGGAGGGCGGGCAGAGGGACCCCAGAGCAGGCTTAGAGCCCCCAGTGCCAGCGAGGGGTAGGGGCTACCCTCAGAGACCTGTCGCCAGGCCCGCGGGCGGAGCTGGCCATGCCAAGGGACCCCAGCCCCGGGTGGGGCTCTGCCAGCGGAGTGGGGGGGCATGGTTCCTTCTTTGCATCGTTTCATTTTAACGCCCTGCAAGTGGGGTTACCGAATGCGCGGCCCCTGGAAATCGTTCACGCTGCCCGGAAAACACGGGGCTCGTTTCACCGAAGCCCAGGGCCGGCGCTCCCCACTGGCCCGGCCCTTCGGGCAGACCGAGTGTGCACTCCTGCAGCCGGGGGCGAGCGGCACCGGCCAGGCGGGCAATCGGGGCACTCACGGGCGAGGCAGCCCTCGGCGCCGGGCGGCTGGGTCCATCCGGGGCAGCACCTGAGCACGGTCCGGGCCTCCGTGGCGTACACCTGCCTGAAGCCCACGTAGTAGACTGTTCTGGAAGAGAAGGTAGAAGGGGCGCACTTACGGGCCGGGGCCTCACTGGGGGTGAGGGGTGAGCCGACGCCCCCGCTCAGGCTCATGTGTGTCCCCAGGGCGTGGCCAGGCCCCACAGACAGCAGCTGGGGGCTTCCTGAGGGCGGCAAGGGAGCCCCAGGCTCGGCCCAGAAACCCTGCCTGGCGACCCCCACCCCATCCGCACAGGGGGTCCCTGGGTGCCCTCGAGCTGGGGTCAGGTCTGGGGGGCAAGGTGGTAGGCTGCAGGGCCCCTGACAGCCTGGGGGCTTCTAGAACAATCCAAGTGGGCTGGGCGCCCATGCTGGGTGGGAGGGGCCCGGTGGTGGCATTCAGATGCCCGCCTCCCCACTCCCCAACCTCCCCGGGCGCCCGCGGACAGCACAGTGGCCAGGAACATCCCAGCACAGGGACCCAGACCCTCCCTCCCCACCTGCCTATGGAGCTGAGAGCCCAGCCTGGGAGACAAAGGCAGTGGAGAGAAGGCAGCTGGGAGGGAGGCCCCCTGGGTGTGGCTGCAGCCAGGGCAGGGTGGTAGGGGCCAGGATTGGGACAGGCAGGCAGGAGGGCTTCCTGGAGGAGGTGCAGCTAGTAGGCCAGGTGGGCTCGATCCCCCTCACGCTGACAGACGCAGTCGGGAGGGGCTCCATGCCGGTTCCTCTGAGAGGTGGGGGGAGGGACGGGCGGCCCGGGGAGGTGGTGCCCACGGCCAGAGAGAGACCAGCTCCCCTGGAGGGTAATGGGCTTCCTGCTGGCCCCTCCCCCAATCCAGAGGCTACCCCGGGAAGCCACCCAACCCTCGCCGTGGCAGTCCAGCCCCAGCCTCTGGTGTCAGCACCCCCACGAGGGCAGCGTGCTGGAGCGTCCGACCACCCTGTGCTGGGCTGCGCCCCTGTCCCACTGCTCTAGGTCCGGCTCCTCTCTGCTGGCCAGACTTCTCTGCTGGCCCTGGTTCTGGAAAGGTCTCTGTGCCCTTCCAGGAGCCTCCCTTTGCACCTGAGAGAGACGGCTGCAGCAGGATCGCCAAGCACGCCCCGGCCACCTTTCCAGGCCCCTCCGGGAGTACTGTGACTGCCTGGCCCTCACCCATGCCCCACCCCTGTCCCCTCCCCAAGCAACTTCCACCCCTTGCTCTAATGACCACCAGCAGGCCAACAGACCCCCTGCCCCCCACACCCTCATCTCTCACAGCTCACACGTGCAAGCTCCATGAGCTGTACAGCCTGGACTGACAACTCACGTTGGGGAGCATGGAAGGGAGGAGGAGAGGAAGA